>PVLA01004379.1:0-178839 GCA_004027455.1 Hydrochoerus hydrochaeris | reverse complement strand
GCGATTCCCTGACACTGTGGGTCCCTTAACCCCATTTGAGAGCCATTGGTGTAATCTGATGCTTGGCTCAGCACAGCCTGGGGCTCCTGGAGTCAGCCTGGGTGTCGGGTATGGTGACACAGTTGCCCCAGCCAGCGCACACACCCATCCCTCCCCACCCAAAGGGGCTGGGCCACAAGAACCAGTTTGGAGATCACTGAGCCTCCTGGTCCTCTGCCCCGGGGTCACCACTCCCGCAGCTGGGTCCTGCACACCTTGAGGAGGATTGATCGCTTACAAGTATGCTTCAAATGGAAAGCATCTTTACACTTTGGGGACGCCCTGTGTGGATGATGGGATGGCATTAGAGGTTGTCCTTCTGAAGTGGAAGATGAGCTATCCTTGGTGTCTGTCTAGTGGACCTTCCAGCTCCCAAGGACTTGATGCTTTCTCTCCTGCCCAGCCTCTGCATCCTCTGGAAAAGCCATGGGGCCAGAGCAGTCAAGGAACCCTGCAGCAGGTTGCAAGCCAGGAGGGGAAGTGAGCAGGTGGGGAAGATCCTTGGCCGCAGAGGCCACAACTCCAGGGTCTCACTATAGTCCAGGCTGGCCTCCAACTCATGCTGATCCTCCTGCCTCAGCCTTCTGAGTGCTGGGACCACAGATGCTCAACCTACTGCACAGGATCTTAAATGCAGCTTTCTTGTTTATTCACTCATTTGTTCTGTCTTGGCCACTTCTCCACTAAACATTGATCCAATGTCAGGCACAGTATTGGGCATTAGTACTGGACACCTGGCCATGGTGGTGCACACCTGTGATGCCTTCACTCTGTGAGACTAAGGCAGGAGGGTCACAAGCTTGAACCCAGTCTGAGCAGTTTATAGAGAACTGGTCTAGAAACACAAAAACAAAACAGAACACCACCAACACCAACAAACAACAACAACAAAAGACAAGGTGGGTGTTTACTAGGAGTGTAGAATGTAACTCAGTTCAAAGGCCCTGGGTTTAATCTTTAGTAATCAGAAAAAGATTCTCACAACACAATAATGCTTGACATTATTATGTCAAGCACTAGGGCTCTCTGGGCCTTGGAGGAGACAGATATAGAAGTATCTGGAAGAGATACAACATCCCAGGGATGCGGGACACCTGGCCTAGTACCACCCTAACCCAGCCACCAAGAAGACTTGGGCAGAGCTAAAGGCGCTGCCCTGACCTGCAGGTTGTGGTAGAGGGTGACACAAATGTGTAGACAGGGACGCAAGGACACCACATAGAGCAACGGCATAGTGCCCAAGCCAGCCTGCCGGCATCCTGGGTGCTCTTTGGAATAGACTGGTTCAGTGTAGGGTAGGGAATTTTGGGAAGTGTGACAAGATGCTCAAGAGTTTTCAGGACATTCAGGCTGTGTGTGGTGGTATATGCCCTTTATTCCACCTCCCTGGAGGCTGAGACAGGAGGATCATTTGAGTCTAGGAGTTAGAGACCAGTCTGGTCAATATAGCAAGACTTTGTTTCAAACACAAGAACAACAAGCACTTCATTAGTGGCATTTTTGCCTTAAAATGGAAGTTACAATGGTGAACCTTCACAGCACTTTGGCTTATAGAGGGGTTTGTGCCATACAAAACAAACCTTCCAAAGGTGTGATATAATGACTACATTTTAATTTTATTTTATTTTTGCAGTACTGAGGAATGAAGCCATGCCTTTGCACTGAGCTATATGCCCAGGCCATTTTTTGTTTTTATTTTTGTTACAGGGTGTTGCTGAATCACTACATTGCCTAGATTGGACTTGAACTTGAAGTCTTCCTGCCTCAGCCTCCCAGAATGTCAGGATGACAGGAATGAGTCTCACAGAGGCCTGCGACTTGCCCACTGCACCAGTATTGCCAGGAAGCTGGGCAGCTTTTGATCTGCAGCTGTGTCCTCCCCACTGCTTCACTGCCCCAATGCTGTGCTCTTCTAGGTAGGTGACAAGCATCTTGCTGAGCAGAGGTGTTGAGGTGTTGCCTGCTGGCCTGGAGGCAGTGATATTGTACCCCAGTGGCCTCGGGCAGGCTGTCCTCACAGGCCAGGGAGGCACAGTGCGTTGCTGTAGCTCCCTGGCGTCCATGGGGCCGCTCCTCCTCAGATGCTAGTCCTGCAACTGTTGACAGCAGGACACATGTACAAGTCCTTCAGCAAGTCTTGCTGCCCTTGACAGTGGCTAGGGAAGCCCAGCACAGCCTGAGTGCGGACCCCGTCAGGTCAGGGGACTGACTGCCTGCCTCCAGCTCCTCCATTGCTATCATTCTCAGTGAAGAAAGATAATGATGAGCCAGGCACGGTGGCACACGCCTGTAATTCCAGCACTCAAGAGGCTGAGGCAGGAAGACTGCTGTGAGTTCGAGGCCAGCCTGGGTAACAAAGTGAGTTCAAGGCCAGCCTGAACTGCATGGCAAAACCCTATCTCAGAAAGACTAAAAAAAGAAGGATAAGGACAATAACACCTCTTAGAGCTGTGAGCCTTAGAGGAGTTGATATGCCATATATATATATTTTTTTAAAATTTATTTATGTATTTTGAGACAGGGCCTCACTTTGTAGCCCAGGATGGCCTCCAACTCTGGCAATCACTGTTGCAGCCTCCGTAGTGCTGGGATTACGGGAGTGCACCACTATGCCTCGTTTGTAAGGGCTTGTTTTATTTTTTTATTTATTTTTTGTTTTCGTGGGCTTGTTTTAAAGAAAACATTAAAAAAAAAAAAAGAAAGGGAAAAAAGAAAACTATCGGTCTGCTATTGCTCACGGCAGATAGCCAGGCAGCCGGAATCTGCTGCCTCCTAAGGCCCATTACTTGCAAGCTGCGCGTGTGCGGTTCTGCGAATCCAGACCAGGCACCGAGCCGGTGGCTGCCGGCGAGACCGCTTTGGTGGCTTCCGCGCAGAAGGCCGCGCTGCGACACGCGGATCCCCAGAGTTCACAGAGGCTGACAAAACGCTAGCGAGGTCTAAGCATTCTTCACCACACAAAGGGAGACTTCTCAGACCGCGTGTTGAATGGAGATTTCTCTTGGCCCCTCGGCCCGCCCTGCTCTCCACCTCCGCCTCCGCCTCCTCCTCCTCCTCCTTCTCCTCCTCCCGCCGAGCCCGCCCGAGCCCGCCCGAGCCCGCCCGAGTCCGCCCGAGTCTGCCCGAGTCCGCCCGAGCCTGTGAGCCCTGGGGCCGGCTCCGCCCCCTCCTTCGGCCCGGGCCCTCCCCGGTCCTCGGCAGGCTCCTCTTCTTTCACGCCGTGCTGGGGTTTGAACCTAGCCCCTCCCACCCCAGCCATTGGATTCATGTTTCAGGGTACTTTTCTGGTGAGGTAAGAACGTACTGCAGGGGGGGGTGGTACATACCTGTAACTCCAGCACTCTGGGAGGCTGAGGCTGGAGGGTCCCAAGTTAGAGCCCAGCGCGGACAAGCTCATGAGTTGTAAGAGCGCAGCTCAGGAAAAAGAATAAAAAAGAAAAGAAAAGGGAGGGGAGGGAAAGGAGAAGTCTGGGGATGCAGCTCAACCCTGGGTGGTTGAATCCCCAGTACAGAAACGACGGAAGCCTGCAGGGTCCGGCGGGGGTGGGTGGCGGGTGGTGGAGAGACTGCTGTGCTGACCCCTGACTTCTGAACCTGTGCTTCTAGATCGCATAGCTGGGAGTTTTATAAAATTGCGATAGCTGTAGTTTTACAATTATTTGGCAGTTTTAGAGCTAGTTTTGCATTTTGGTCTAAAGTCAGGAAGTGAGGTTTAAGAAAGTCACTTTTTGCCCAGCTTGCCCCTCCCCATCCGTTCCAGCGGGGATGTATACGGGGTTGGGAGGCTGTAGACACAGGTTGGGGGGCAGTGTAGACGCAGGCTTGGGGCGGGCAGGCAGTGTGGACGCGGCTCGGGCTGCTGAGTCGCGGTGTTCCGCGGCCCGGACGTTCTGACTCAGAGCCCGCTGACTGTGAGTCAGGCCGGCTGCCCCGGCCGCGAGGTTCCCGAGCTCGAGTCCCGGCTGGAGTCCAGACAGACGGGGTCGCGCAGGGCCGCGGGGGGCGGGCGGTTCCATGTGCTGCCGCGGTGAGAGGCACCTGTGTGTGCTTTAAACATTGGCTCCTAAAATAAATTTACTTGTTGTTTTCAGTACTAGGAATCGAACTCAGGATTTTGAGTTTGCCAAGCAAGCGCTTGTGCCGCTGAGCATCACTGTCGGCCAGATCCAGTTATTTTTATCTTATTTATTTATTTATTTATTTATTTATTTATTTATTTTTGTCCTTTGAGACAGGGTCTCGCTATGCGGTTCAGATTGGCCTTGGGCTCTCACTTTGTAGCCCAAACTGGTCTCCAATTTGCAACGATCCGCCTCCCTCAATTTCTGGGATTACAGAAGTGCGCCACCACGCCCGTTTTCTTTTTGTCTTTTAAAATGTATTTATGTTTCTTGCATTGAACCCAGGTTCTTAGGCACATCTCTGGTGCCTTTAAAAAAAATTTTTTTTTTTGGACAAAAGGTCTTGGAAAATTAATTGCCCGGGCTGGTTTTGAATTTGGGATTCTCCTGCGTCAGCCTCCCAATGCTGGGATTACAGGCGAGGGTCACCACGCCTGGCACCCATCATTTCAAAGTGCCAAGAATACGTAGAATTCCTGGGAGGAAGTGCTGGCCAGTTTCCCAGTGCAAGCCGGATTCACTTCTGCAACCATGGGACGAGGAGCCAGCCTTTCCGCCCCCAGTGGCAGGAGGCGGGAGGACCTGAGGACTGCGGCCCAGGTGGCAGGGCAGAGCCTGGCTGCTGCACCCGCCAAGAGGGCGGCATGGCCTCTGAGCTGACATCTGTACCCAGTGGTAATTCCAGGGAGCAGGGCCCGCTCTTCCTCTGATTGCTAATGGATATGGGGTTTTCTTTGGGGGCGATTTTTGATGATGTATAATTGTGGGTCACTAAAAGTTACTCATGTGTACACTTTTTGTAAAGACAGGATCTCATTATGTAGTTTAAGCTGGCCTTTAACTCTTAATCCTCCTGCCCTGGCCCCTTGAGCGCTGGAGTTAGTCATGGGCCACCATCCTGGCTAGGACTTGGAAAATACACATAGCATTATTTATTTATTATTATTTTTTTTGAGACAGAATCTCATACAGACTGTCCTCAAACTCCCTGTGTAACCCAGGGTGGCCTTGAACTGATGGTGATCCTCCTAATTTAGCTTCCCAAATGCTGGGATTACAGATATGTGCCACCACACCCAGTGGCACTTTTTGTATCTCTCTTTTTAAAAAAATTTTATTAAATTTTTTTTGATACTGGGCATCAAACTCATCATCTCGAACTCGCCATCCAGGCGCTTATACCACTGAGCTAAATCCCCAGCCCCCCCCCCTTTTTTAATGATTCATGTTTTTGTTGTTGTTGTTTGTTTGATTTTTTTTTGGTACCAGGGATCAAACTCAACCTCATACTTGCCAGGCAGGCATTGACGCCACTGAGCTAAATTCCTGGCCCTGATTCATGGTTTTTTATTTTATTCTATTTTATTTTTTTGAGACAGGGCTTCACTATGTAGTTCAAGCTGCCCTTGAATTCACTATGTAGCTGAGGCTGGCCTTGAACTCATGGCAGTTCTGCCTCAACTTCCCGAGTGCTGTGATCACAGGACTGCTACCAGGCCCAACTTTTTGTATTTTTAAAACAAATTTTGGAGGCGTCTTTGTGCTGTGTATCTTCTTTTAATTCAACATTTTTGACGTCTCTGTTTTCCTCACTTACATTACTCCATAACAAATATCCATCACATTTAACTTATGTTTCCTAATAATACGTACCTTAGTTAACAATAAATGGAGAAATATGTCCCCTCTTAAGGACTTGAGCAGGAACTACCAGGCACAATGACACACACCTGTAGTCCCAGCACTTGGGAGGCTGAGGCAGGAGGATCACTACAATTTCCAGGCCAAATTGGGCTACATAGTTCAAGGTTAGTCTAAACTACGTTATGAGGTCCTGTCTCAAAAAACAAAAACAAACCAGGCATGGTGGTGCACTCCTGTAATCCCTGCACTTGGGAGGCTGAGGCAGGAGGATCGTGAATTCAGCCTGGGCTATAAAGTGAGCTCCCGGCCAGCCTGAACTGCATAGCAAGACCTTGTCTCAAAAAAGATAAAACAAACAAAAAAACCCAAACCAAAACAACAACCTACAAAAACAAAAAGAAAAAATTATCCTGGGATATATCAAATTGTGGGATGTATATATACAACCAGAGGATACATTTCTATGTAATGTAAATGCAAATACTGCTTTCTAAAATGGATTTGCCAGTCTATATTCCCTCATTTCCTGTGGTAGACAGAAATTTTTATTTCCCTACATTCTTTGCCAACACTTAGTAGCATCAAACTTTATAATCTTTGCTATTCTTATGAGTCTGAAGCAATATTATAATTTTATTTTTATTTTACTTATTGGTTGATTATGGTGTGGGAACTTGACCCCAGGGCCTTCAAGCTGAGTTACATCCTCAGTCCTTTTTTCCTATTTTATTTTTAGACAGACTCTTACTAAATTGTTAAGTTGCCCAGTTTGGGCTCAGAATTGTGATCTTCCTGTCTTTTCTCCCTGGTATATAGGATCCACAAGCATGGCCACCATTCCCTGTTCTTTAGGGTTTTTAATGGCACCTCTTTATTTTTGTTTCTCTAGTGACTTAGGAGCTCATCACATGGTTATACATATGCTTGGTCTTTCACTAGATGAATGTCTATTCATGGTTCGCTCATTTTTCCTGTTTTATGTCTTTAATTTGTTGATCTACAAAACCTCTTTGAATCTTCTCTCCTCTTTCCCTCCCTCCCTCTCCCTCTCTCCTTTTCTCCTCCTCTTCCTCTCTCTCTCTGTCTCTCTCTCTCTCTGTCTCTCTCTCTCTCTCTGAATCCAACCCAGGAACTCATGCTTGCCAGGCAGGCGCTGCATTGCTCAGCTATATCCCCGACCCTAGACACTGATGTGAAAACTCCAACTATTTTTTTTTTTTTTTTGGTCTTTTTGAGACAGGGTCTCTATGCAGTTCAGGCTGGCCTTGAGCTCACTTTGTCTCGAACTTGCAACAATCCTTCTGCCTCAGCCTCCCGAGTGCTGGGATTACAGGCGTGAGCCACCACGCCCGGCTCCCAACTAGTCTTTGTAGCGTTTAAAAAAAAAAAAAAAAAAAAAGCGCACCATAAAAGGTACTAGAGGAGTGATGTGTACACAGCTGTCGCCAGGCCTCGTTCACTGAGCCGCCAGAGGAGGCGCCGCGGGATTTGGGACTGGGAGCCCCCGGGCCAGACGGCCACAGCTGTCCAATGACTACATCTGCAGCGCTCTGCCGCCCCGCCTGCGCCTGCGCGGGACTGGGCCCGAGCCGCGGGTGTGAGCGCATGCGCGCGCCGGGGCCTTCCTAGCCGCGTGCGGCGACCGCTCCCGGGGACTTAGCCCTGGAGCCTCGTCTTCCCTGACTGTGAGACTAGGGCGAGCGCGCAGTGGAAAGTTACTGGCGTCCGTCCCGGCGAGCGCGGGCGAGCACGGGGGCCAGACCCGGCAGCGCCTTCACCTCTTGGCTGCTGCAGAGCGTTGGGCCGAGTTTCCGTGCTGTCTTTCTAGACCCAGAGCTGGTTTTGCTGCTGAGGGCAGCGGAGGCCCCGCAGGAGGCTTCGTGTTGTCTCATGAGATTTGCGTGAGGAGGCCGGGCGAGCTGAGGTCTTCCTGCTGCACAGCTGCGACTGTGAGGGGAGTTCCAGCCTGGGCATTTTACTCCCACAGAGAGTAGCCGCAGAATCTACTTTGCAGCAGGAGCTAAATTAATTAATTAAAAACATTTTTTTTCAGGTAAGGTCTCACTTATGTTGCCAGGACTGCGTTCGAACTCACAGCGATCGTGAGTGCCGAGATTACCAGCGTGCAACACCATGCCTACCTAATTTAAGTTTTTGAGACAGTCTCACACTGTAGTTTAGGCTGGTCTCGAACTCTCCAGTCCTCCTGCTTCAGCTTCCCGTTGCTGGGATTACAGGTGCGCACCGCCATGCCTAGCTGGGAACTAAATCTAAACATCTGTTTCTTATTTGTTGAAAATGATACAAAGGCTGAAGACCCACACTCTAGTGCGGCAGAACTGCTGACTGGCTTTCAGCAACTCCTCCACAGTTCACTGAAGTGGAGGGGACCTTGTTTTCAAAGGTAGAATTTAGGGTGAGACTGGCGGCGGGTGAGTCGGGTGAGCCCTGGGAGAAAAGGAATTTCAGTGCTGTTCCCCTGTGCAAACAATCACGAATGGCACATAATGAACGCACACTATCGTAAGGAGTCGAGGGCGTTTCATCTATGAATCTTATGTTTTCTCGAATACTTGCAAAACCACTTACCAATAATTGCCATTGATTTCTTATTTCGAAGTTAATGTGAGCTTTTTTCATTGTAAGACATCATTTCTTCATTATAAGAATTTTTGTTTAATGCTGGACATATTCGTGCATGCCTGTTGTCCTGGTAGTTGGGAGGCTGAGGCAGGAGAATCCTCTTCAAAAGAACAAAAAAAATTTTTTTTTGTTTGAGACAGGGTCTTGCTATGTAGCCCAGGCTAGCCACAGACTTACCTGGTTTATGCCTTAATTCTTTTTGTTTGTTTTTTTGAGATGGTGTTTCACCATGTAGTTCAGGGTGGGCTAGAACTCTTGGTATCTTCCTGTTTCAGCCTCCTGAGTGCTGGTGTTCCAGGGAGAAATATAATTCCCAACCTGCTAGATGTCAAATGTGCCAAGTTCATGTTCCCTGAAATCGAGAATGAATTCTGAGGAACAATGGAGGTTAGCAGTAGGAAAGATTTGAGAAACAGCTCCTGAGTGACAGGAGGGGGCCTGAAAGTGGATTGGCCCTGAGGTCATTTCTCTAAGAATGTTTCACAGAGCAAAATCACAAGGTGGTACATGGCGGGTCAAACTGCTCAGGCAGTAAGATTACAAGTATGGCTGTTGAGCTAACGTTGACCCAGTAGGGAAGTGGGTCATGTGGTAAGGGTGCATGGACAGAACAAAGGGATTCTTGGGAAGGGATGGGTCTGGAGGTCCTGGTTACTCATGTGGGTGACTGATATCTATCTAGAGTTTATTGGACTAGATGATACCAATTACAATATAATCTTGCTTTTTTTTTGGGGGGGGGAGGATACCAGGAATCAAACTCATGACCTTGTGCTTGCTAGGCAGGTGTTGTGCTGCTGAGCTGTAACCCCAGCTATAATTATACCTTTATTTTGAGCCTGCTCTTTAGAATCACTCCCAGCCACAATTCTGATGGCTTAATATTTCTGCTGATTTCCTTGAGAGCCCATCCCTCTCTGCATATTAATTTCTGTCTAATTTAGCTGCCTATAATATTGGGATTACAGGCATGCTCTACCATGCCTGGCACAACATTTTAAATACATACATATGTACATAAAACACTGGGGATGTAACAGTGTGAAGGCCCTGAGTTGAATCCCCAGTATAGGAAAAAAGAAAAAAAAGGTTAAAGACATATTTAACTGTCTTTTTGGAAGAGAATATTAAAAATATATGAGTTGGGCATAGTGGTGCACCCCTGTCACCCTAGCATTTAGGAGGCTGAGGCAGGAGGATAACTATTAGTTAAAGGCCAGCCTGGGCTGCAAAGTGAGCTCAAGCCCAGCCTGAACTACATAGGGTGATCCTGTCTCAAAAAAAAAAAAAAATTAAATAAATAAATAAAAAATATATATAAAAAATATATAATATTATATATATTTTATATATATATGATGAAAAATTCGAATTTATGTTCATAATTTGCCAAATATTTACTATACAACTAAAATGGCCTAAGCATGTGTTGTGAGAAATGCCACAGGGAGATGATTAAAGTGAGCCCGGGCCTTAAGATGCAGACTGAAGGCTGGGGCGTTAGTTCAGTGGTGCAGCACCTGCCTGGCAGGTGTGAGGCCTTGAGTTTGATTCCTGGTACTGGAGGGAGAGGGTGAGGGTGCTGGCAGCAGCTCAGAGGAGTGCTGGGGAGGCTCTGAGGAGACACCAGGCTGCAGGAAGTCTGTAGCAATGGACGGTCACCTGAGGAGGACTGAGGTTTAACACAGTCACTGTGGGTGTGGGGAAAAATTTTACCAGCTGTTCTTTGAAAGACTACTATCTAGAATACATAAAACACTCAAAAAACCAGACACCCCAAATTTGCTTTAAAATTTTTTTTCTAAATCCATTTTATTTCAAAGACAAAAAGAAAAAAACCTAAAACAAAATTTCAAAACACATCAATCTGGGGGCAACAATGTGCATACATTGCACACTGTCATCCCCAAATCATTCACCCAGAGCACAAGATATCTGCCTTCAATTGTCTGAACAATATCAGCACAGATCTTTCTCTTCAACGAACTCAGATCAGTAGTATAACTATCTTATTTTTTATATATACTCATATGTTGTTTCAGCTTCTCACAATGAGACAATACGATGATTACATGTGTGTCTTATTTAATTAATGAATGTGGTCTCAAGATACACCCATTTACCTATAAAAGCGTCCAGTTTATCCTTTATGGCTGAGTAGTATCCCCTTGTATAAAAATACCACATCGTTTTTATCCATTCCTCAATCAGTGGGCATTTAGGTTGTTTCCAAGGTCTGGCTTTTTCAAATTATGCTGCTATAAACATGAGTGCACATATATTGCTGTGGTATGATGTTTTTTAATTCTTTTGAGAAGATACTCAGAAAGGGACTAGCTGAGTCGAATGGGACCTTCAATCCTAGTTTTTTGAGGAATCTCCACACTGATTTCCACAGTGATTGTACCCCTGGGATTGTACCAGTCCCACCAACAGTGGAGAAGGGTTCCTTTTGCCCTACAGCCCTTCCAGCATTTGCTATTCCTTGGTTTCTTGATGGCAGCCATTTTTTCTTGATTGAGGTAGAATCTCAGTGTTGTTTTAATTTGCATCTCCCATATGGCCAGTGATGTTGAACTTTTTTTTTGGTACCGGGGATTGAATTCACAACCTTGCACTTGCCAGGCAGGCACTTCTGCCACTGAGCTAAATCCCTGGCCCCAACATAATATTTGCTCTTAATGTTTCTTCATCTGAGAAGTGTGTATTCATCTCAGATGCCCATTTTTGGGTTGGGTTTTTAAATCTAGAAGGACTGATTTTTTTGAGTTCTTTGTATGTTCTCAATAGTAATCCTTTGTCTGAGGAACAGCTGGCAAACATTTTCTCCCACGTTGTGTTGTCTCTTGCCTCGGTTTCTCTTGCTGTGCAAAATCTTTTCAGTAAGATGAGATCCCAGTTGATTCTTTGTGATAGTTTCTGTGCAATCTGGATTTTGTTCATAAAGTCTTCACCAATGTCTTTAAGAGTTTTACCTACTTTATCTTCCAGCAGATTTAATGTTTCTGTTTTAATATTAAGGTCTTTGATCCACTCTGATTTTTGCTTAGTACATGGTGAAAGTTATGGGCCCCATTTTAATCTTCAACATGTGCAGAACCAGTTTTTCCAGCACCATTTATTAAAGAGGCTGTCTTTTTTCCAGTAAATGTGATTGGCACCTTTGTCAAAGATAAGGTGGCTGAGTATGTCTGGAGTTGTTTCTAATCTGTTCCCTTGATCTTTGGATCTTTTTTTGGGGGGGCCAGTACCACACTGTTTTTATCACAGTAGCTTTATAGTATAATTTCAAGCCAGAGATTGTGATGCCCCCATCTTGTCTTTGTTGCTCAGGATTGCCTTTGCTATTCTAGGTCCTTTTTAATTCCTGATGAATTTTAGGATTGTTTTCTCTAATTCTGTGAGATATGCTACTGGAATTTTGATTGGGATTGCTTTGAATCTGTATAGGTTTTGGAAATATGGCCATTTTCACTGCTGGTTCTTCCTATCCAAGAGCACGGGATATCTCTCCATTTTTTTTTATTTGAAAAAAAATAATGTTTAATTGAAAAAACCTGGGGATACTACTCTACTCCCCTAGATGAGGGGGTTAAGGAGACAACCCCCTACATCACTTCATAGCCACTTTAGATACTCTTTACAAGGCAGCAGGCAAAGAGGACTTCCAGGACCTCAATAAAAGCAATGCCCAGGGCTGCTACAGCCTCCACCAGCACATTTCTTCTCAGTCAGTTCCCAATCTTCTCCACACAGCCCTCAGTATTGATAAAATTAAGCTTGAAGTCAGTGCCACAGCCCATGGTGACGTTGACACAGCAGGAGTCAGAACCTGGTCCTTGTCCATGCTAGAGATGTTCTCCCAATCTGTGTGGTTAGCAGCCCCACAGCAATGAAATTTTGTCTGCAACTTGTCTAGAAATGCAGCTGTATCATTGTTTTTGGAGTAATTCTGCATCTGCTGTTGGAAGTCCTTATTAAACTCTGCTCTCACCTTGTGTCTAAAAACATAGCCATCGATGGCCATGGCCAACTCCACTAGCATGATAAGAGTCAGGAAGATGGCAAAAGTGATCATGAGACAGTAGTTCTCCTTGCAGGCTCCACAGCAGCCTATGAAAGCCATCAGGAAGATGAAGGCCCCCCCCCCCCCGCAATGATGATCACAGGCAACAGGCTGCCAGGAGCAGCCCCCTGGCTCATGGTTCTGCTCAGGATAGGCTTAACCACTCTACCCACAGCAATCAATCCCACTGCATGGGCACAGAACACCAGCAAAAGAATGTAGAGCAGGAACTTGACACATTTCATTCCTCCTTCCACTGCCATGGCTGCTGGGCCTGGACTCCCTGAGGCTGTGCAATCCTCTCCCGCTGAGGCTCTGGGTTCTCTCTCCATTTTCTTATATCCTCCTTCAATCTCCTTTTTCAGAGTATTGCAGTTTTCAGAGTAGTCTTTTACCTCCTGTGTTAGATTGATTCCTAGATATTTCATTTTTTTTAGACCCCCCCCCAATTTCAATACCCAATCAAAACATGGCAGCCTCCAACAGCACATTTCTCAGATAAAGTATGTGAAAAAAACCTTTAACACCACTAGTCATTCAAGAGATGCAAATTAAAACAACACTGATTCCACCTCTCCCTGGAAAGAATGGCTAGTATCAAGAAATCAATCCATAACAAATGCTGGCAGGGCTGTTGGTGGGAGTGCAGACTGGTGCAACCACTGTGGAAATCAGTGTGGAGGTTTCTCAAAAAACTAGGACTAAGTGCCTGACTGGCAAGTTTGAGGTTGCGAGTTTGATACTCGGTACCAAAAAACAAACAAACAAACTAGGACTAGAGGTCCCATTCAACCCAGATATTCCTCTTCTTGGTGTCTTCCCACAAGAATTAAAAGCATCACACCACATCAATGTACACACACCCATGTTTATAGCAGCAGTTTGTAATGGCTAAATCGTAATAGCCCAAATGCCCACCAACCAATGAATGGCTAAAGATGTGGTTTTCTTAACACAATGGAGCACTACTATGCTATAAAGGATAAGCTTGCGATATTTCTAGGTAAAAGGATACACTTGGGGTCATACTCTAAAGTGAAATAAACTGGTCACACATGTGAATACTGCTTTTTTCCTTTGGTGTGAGAAACAAAGTGTAAATAAGGACCAAAATATATAATAGATATGAAATAGGAAGAAAATAGTCAAATGGGAAGGAGGAAGGAAAGGTAAAGTAAAAAAATGAGAAAAGGAAAAAATGGAAATAAAGCTTTTGTAAATAAGGAGGGGAAGAGAGGGGAATACAATATATTTCAAATTGTGTCACGTAACAGGTACAAATTCCCTGTGATGAATGTGATCATTACGTATACCTAAAATGTACCAATAAACTTAATTTAAGAAATAGTTGTTGTGGGCATCAGAAAGTACCACAGAACTGTTGGAGCCTGAGGTCAATCCATAAGATTTATTCTGATTTATAAAAGAAATATCATCATAGCAACTTAAAGCAATTGATTATGTACAAATTTAAAAATAAAATATAAATATATTTACATTGTATTACATTAAAGTTTTAGTTCATTAAAATGTTACATAGTGTTGAACAAACACAACAAAACATAAATCAAGTTTTGAATCCATGTATACCCCTCAAGTATTCTCAACACAGAGGAGTCAGGAAAAAAGCTGCAAAAATATGATTTCAGGAATCAAGAATAAAGATGGTTAAATGGCCTCACATGTGTGGCCTCGGAAAGCCACCTGCACTTCATCCGTGTGCCCTCCGCAGTGCTGGGCAGCGCGCCAGGTGCTCGGCTACGGTGCTGCCGCCCTTCAGGCTGCAGGGCACTGACCAGGAGCCCGCAGGGAGGAAGACGAAAAAAGTGAAATTAAAGTTCTCTTTTAAAAAATGTTTAATTTTTTTTTTATTCTGAGAATCTGGAAACTCTTCCTCTGACCCCTTAGTTGGGGACACCTGTGACGGGGTGCCCAAGGCCGGGGCCTGGAGCCCGAGGTGGCATCTGCACCGCGCTGCACCACAGCTGCACAGCTTCTGCAAGCTACCACACAGGCGGCCTGGGGAGAAAGGCCACAGACACCAGGCTGCTCTGATGGACGCTGGCCAGGGTCCCTGAGGCAGGGGTCGGAGTGCAGGCCAGCTGCCAGCCTCATCCAGGGAGCCAGAGCCCTTAATAAGTTTTGTGAGGAAAGTGGGCCAAGTAGGTGCTGACCAGGACCTGAGGGCTGAACTAAGCAAAGGTACCGGGGTCACTGTGGCTCATTCCCGGAAGCACGGTCCTGATGCCAGAAGTTCCCTACTTCACAACGCAGCCTGGCTTGCGGGCAGGTATGGAACGGAACGTATAAGGTCCAGGCCCAGCAGATATGTTATTAATTAAAAAGAGCTAATTTCACTAATCTGGAAACCAGTGGCATTTCATGATTACAAGCCTTAGAAATTGAATACAGGTACTGGTTTGTATGTGGGTTTTTTGTTTTTTTGGTACTGGGGATCAAACTCAGGACCTTGCACTTGCCAGGCAGGCACTTATGCTGCTGAGCTAAATCCCTGGCCCTGTATATGGAATTCTTACACATTAGAATACAAAGGCACTTGGAGGTAACATGATACAGAACAATGGCGACAGGAGCCTTTCCTGGTGTCCTCAGTTTCTGTGTCCATGATGATCACTGACAGCCCAGGTCTGCACGTCACCTTTGGAGAACAGTGTGAAGAAAATTGCCCCAAATACATTAATAGCAGCAGCAATATAGAAAACAGTTTGCCATTCGCTAATGGTATCCTATAGAGAAAGAAAAATGCAAATGAAATCACAGTGTCAGCAAACTACTTCATTAAAAAAAAAAAAAAGTAGCATTAACGAGACTGTAAACAGCCGGGTGTGGTGGTACCCATGTGTAATCCCAGCACCCAAGGGGCTGAGGCAGGAGGATCACTGCGAGTTTGAGACCAGCCTGGGTTCAAAGTGAGCTCAAGGCCAGCCTGAACTGCATAGTGAGACCCTGTCTCAAAAAAGACAAAACAAAACGCCAAAAAAACTAAACAGGACCATTGTTCATAAAAGCTCCATGCCCAGAATAACCTAAATGTCTCCCTGCAATAGCTACAATGGTGGTGCTTGTGTAGCGGAGTATTATATAGTCCTGAGAATGAATAAGAGGCACCATCTCATCAAATGCTAAACAGAAGCCAGGCAGATGGGACACTGGGCGGCCCTCAACCCCTACAGCTCATCCAGGGTGCTGAGTGAGGACCGCAGCTCCTCTGGGTGCTTGAGGAGGGAGGGATGGCCAGGCGTGGTGGTGTCCAGAGCCCTGGGACTGGAGGAGGGCGGTGTTGCTTTCTGACAGAAAGCTAATCCAGCTGTGCATTTAGGATTTGTGCATTTAAAGAATGCAAATTGGGCCTGGGCATGATCGTGCACACACCTGAAATCTTAGCACTCAAGAGGCTGAGGCAAGGGAATCACCATGAGTTTAAGCCTAGCCTGGGCTACATTAGTAAGTTCAAGGCCAGCCTGGACTACACAGCAAGACACCATCTCAAAAAAAAGAAAAAAGCATGTTGCACCTCACACATGGTTACTGTACTAAAAGGTGCAAATGTGTGTGAATTCTGACCACTGGGCCCTATGGTGGACTGACAACTGGTGGCCACATGGAACACCCAGCTGAACTGAATCAGTGTGGTTCTGCGTGTGGAAGGCCCACCCGAAGATCGTTGCCAACAGCATAAAAAAAGAACTGGAGAGGAAAAAACAGTGCTGTTGATTCTCCTGGAGAAGTTTGTCACACTGGCTTTCCTGATACGAACTCAGCTGTCCTCACTATCAGAGGAGCCCAGGTCTTCACTTTCACTTCTCTTTTGGGGAGGTCTGGTCATTACCTTGAGCATCACTTCCTGGCTCCAGTGCAGAACCCTCAGCCTGCTGGCACAGATCCTTCATCCCAATGGTGCACTTTCCAGCTTCTACCAGTGACCTTTGGGCCTTCCCAGTGCAGATCCTAGACAGAGACCTGCACGAGACACTGTCATGGGCTCCAGGTGTTCAGCTGGACTCGTGCAGGACACTGCCATGGGATCCAGGACTTCAGCTGGATTCCCTGGGTGTGGACAGATCTCCCGCATTCTTTCCTATTTGACCCTTTGGGTGACTATTACAATCCTATAAATTATGTGTCCTGTATTGCATCTTTTCCCTTGTAAACCCTGTCTGTAACAAGCTCTGAGTCCTGAGCTGGCAGTCATCTGGTGGGCTCAGGCAGGACAGGCTGAGGGCCTGGGGTGCTCAGGGCACAGTGTGATGCAGATGGGGTTTGTCTGCAGGCAGGCTGTGGTGTGCAGCACATAGCCTACCAGCATAGAAATGCCATGGCCATTTTAATTTCTGGGCTACCTTTAACAATCACTGTTTTAGATTTTATAATTTCAGTCTAATTAGAGTATTTTAAAAAATCCATTTTATTTATTTATTTATTTATCTATTTATTTTCTGAGACAGGGTCTCTCTATGCAGTTCAGGCTGGCCTTGAGCTCACTTTGTAGCCCAGGCTGGTCTCGAACTCACAATGATCCTCCTGCCTCAGCCTCCCCAGTGTTGGGATTACAGGCGTGAGCCACCATGCCTGGCAAATCCATTTTATTTCAAGGGTAAAAAGAAAAAAACTACAACAGAATTTCAAAACACATCAATCAGGGGCAACAATGGTACATACATTGCACATTGTCAAGTGGAACGAATTCTTCTGCACTGAACCCAGGACTGACACACTGAGCTACATTCCCAGCCCCTTTTACAATTTACAATTCAGGCTGGGCTCCAGTTCTGGTTCCTCCTGCCTCAGCCTCCTGAGTGCTGAGATTATAGGCATCTGCCACCATGGCCCCCCTTTCTTTTATTCTTGTTTTGTTTTTTGAACTATGGTCTATTTGTTTTTTAAGACAGGCTGACCTTGAACTCACTATGGAGCCCATGCTGGCCTTGAATTTGAGATGAGCCTCCTGCCTCAGACTCCTGAGTGCTGGGATTACAGGGGTGTGCCACCACGCCCAGCTTCCTCAAACTGTCTACTTACATTAGGGGTCAGACTCTTGGCAATGACAGGCCCGACCATGCCTGGGATGGTGGCGAACGTGTTGGTGATGCCCAGCAGGATTCCGGCATACCTGGGGAGACAGTTCCAATGGCATGGCGTCACCTCTACATCACAGCAGGTCTACACTCCCATCCTGTGTGATTGCGAAACTTCATGTCTCATGAAGTGCTGACCTTGCACTCACTTTGTATCCCAGTGTGGCCTTGGACTCACAGTGATCCTCCTGCCTCAGCCTCCCAAGCGCTGGAATTTCAGGGGTGCGCCACCACAATGAGGTATCATTTAAGATAATTTTATGTCCCATGTACTTCCAGTGTATTGGTAGGATCTTAACTCTGTCTTTAGAGATGGATCACTGAATTTAGGTTTGATATTTTGGGCAGAAAACTTAAAAGTGACAGACAACTTTAATTTCTTTTCTTTCTTTCTTTCTTCCTATTATTATTATTATTATTATTATTATTTTTATCTTTTCGAGACAGGGTCTCTCTATGCAGTTCAGGCTGGCCTTGAGCTCACTTTGTAGCCTACGCTGGTCTCAAACTCACAATGATCCTCCTACCTCAGCCTCCCGAGTGCTGCAATTACAGGTGTGAGCCACCATGCCTGGCTAAGAAGTTTAATTTCTAAACAATGTAGTTAAATGGCTGGTCGTAGGGGCACATAACTTTTAATCTTAGCACTTGGAAGGCTGAGGGAGAGCAACATCTACACAGTGAGATCCTGTCTCAAAACAATCCCAGACAAACGAAAAAAAAAAATTAACCACCACAATAAAACTCAATATTCTATAAAAGTGACATGTACTACTAGTAAAAAAATATGAAAAAATATTCTGCCAAACATAGTTCAGCTATCTATGAACACAGACTTTGTGTTTAAACTCATATTAAAAAAAAAACCAAAACCAGATGTATGTTATACAATAAAAAAACCACAAGGCACCGACCTTTTTGGCGTCTCCCCTTGGGAGTGGATCTTAAATTCAGTACACTTGGCAGGGCCTGCCCTCCCTCTGTCTCTAAACCATTAACACCGTGGCAGCAGGAGGAGCCAGCCTCAAGCTGCCAGGTCTTTTCAAAGACAGATATTAAGTGCAGGGAATGCTGTGAAATCCTTCAGGTCAGCACTGAGCAGCTCACTCGGCCAGGGAGGACGGCCTGGAGAGGCTGACAGCTGCCTAGGCTCTGCGCTGCCGCTGGCTGCACTAGGCTCCTGTGGAGGGAAGAGGTGGAAATCTGTCCACAAAACCACCCCCTGACAAATCTCCATTTTAACCTGTGGAAGAAAATATTGGAAAATACCATCGACACAACTGTACACTAATGGGAATGCTGATGTGTGTCTACTAGGACACCCCACACTGAGCACAGTTAAGAGGTTTTTCTTTCTTTTTGGTTTTGTTTTTTGAGTTTGTGGTACTGTGTAGTGAACCCTGGGCCTCTCACTGAGCCACATCCTCAGTCTTTTTAATATTTTTATTTTCAGGCAGCATTTCACTAAGTTGCTCAGCTGGGCTTTAACTTGTGATCCTCTGCCTCAGCCTCCTGCAGTTCTGGGATCACAGACATGCACCACCATGCTGTTATATATTATCTCATTTCAGAGCGAAACCATTACCATAAAGTAGGGAGTAGTATCTTCACTTATAGATGAAGACAGACTTAAAGGTTCTACCCAATATGTTTGATTCCAAGTCAGTATCTGATATTATGTTACATTCTATAGCATAATACTAATTTGAATTTTTTTTTTTTTTTGGTACCAGGAATCAAACTTGAGACTTTGTGCTTGTCAGGCAGTTGCTCATGCTGCTGTGCGATACCCCTGGCCCCATAATACACTAATTTGAGGAGTTCTTTATTATTTCAGTTATGTTTATATCTAATCTTTTAGATTATCATTTAACTAAGTATCCTTGAAGTTAAATTGCTTTTAGCTTCTTTATATTCATCTCAAAACAATTTCAATATTTTATTTTATTTTTTGAGACAGGGTCTCACTATGTAGTTAAGGCTGGCCTTGAAATCCCTATGTAGCCCAGGTTGGCCCTGAATTTGAGATCCTCCTGCCTCAGCCTCGAGTAGTTGGGATTATAGGGTTTCACTACCATAGCACAATGTCTTAGGAGCAAAACCTCATTGCAATAGTCTATTTCCTTTCTGCTCTGCATCTCTTAATGCCAGGATATTTAGAATGGCTCAGTCTCAAGCTGTTTCTATCCAACCTAGGTAGACAGGAAAGTGAAGAGGTCCACTTAGCAACAATACCAAGATGAGTCAGTGCAACATTACGCACAGGAGCAGAGGGAAGGATGCGGGGGAAAAAAGCAAGCAGTGATGGTCTAGAAAGCACCATAAAGACCCAAGATGTGACCCAGCAAGGATGCAACCTGAGGTGCGGAAGGTGCTGTGCAGCTTGGCAGAAGGCACTGAAAGGCCTCAGTCTCACCCAGGATGGGCACAGCAAGACTGTCATTTGTGGAACCTTTTTGGACTTACTATTATATTTTTGTGAGACAGGGTGTTAATATGTAGCCCAGGCTGGCCTGCAGTCTTCCTGCCTCAGCCTCCCAAGTGTTGGGCTCACAGGTGTGTACCGCTATGCACAGCTTTGGGTTTTTATTTGAAGTGAATGAGTAGAGGAGGATGATTCCAAAAGTCTGCTGCAGCTCTCTGAAAAGCACGGAGTGGAGCTTATCCCGGAGCAGTTACAGGAGGGAAGCTGAGGACTAACTGGAATCCTCGGGTTTGAAGTTGGGGTGTGAAGGATTTGTGGTAGGAAGGAAGAATAAATTCATACTCACTACTTTTACCAACTAAGCACACTGAATCTTCTGGGTTAAAATATTTGCATACTCCCTGCCTTTACGTTATCAGTGGGCAAAAGAGAAATGGAGAAGTATGTGGCTCAGAGGGTGTTTCCAGAGTGGAAGGAGCGGAAAGACTTTTGGGCTTCAAATTATGGTCCCATTGAATATTAGTTGTGATATATGCCAAACCCCTGGGTTTCACTGAACCTGAGTTTTCTTAGCCCTAAAATAATGCAAGAATACCCACCCTGCTGGGCTGCTGAAGGGTGAAGGGAGATGGTGCCATGATAACATCTGACTTCTACTGGGGGTGACACACAGGTGACAGAGTAGCTGGGCCACCCACGGGTCTGCTCTTCCACAGTCCTTCTCCCAAATCGATGCCTGTCTTGGGTCGAACCCCATGGTGGGCCTGAGGATAGTCTCCGGCCTCCAAAGAGGCCCTCGTCTGGCTAGGTGAAGAGACAATGTATGATGTTGTTTTACTGGAATGCTCTTATGAGAACACTGGACAGAGGTAATGGCAGTTAAAAGTTTAAATTTGCTGGGTGTGGTAATACATGCTTACAACCCAAGCTACTCAGGAGGCTGAGGCAGGAGAATTGCAAATTTGAGGTCAACCCAGGCAACTTAATGAGACCATGTCTCAAAATAAAAAATACAAAAATCTCCCCCCATCAAAAAAAAAAAAAAAAAAAAAAAAAAGAAGGGGCCTCAGTTCAAAGCCCAGTACTGGAACAAACAAAAACTTTCCAGCTTTAATTGCTGTGTCAGTTGAAACCTTATAAACAATATGTAGTCCGATTCACAGAAAGTAGAATGAGAGATGCCAGGGAATGGGAGGAGGTGAATATGGGCCAGCACTGGACAGATGCAGAGTTTCAGCAGTGGAAGATGTGAACTGGGGAGGGTTGTGTTGATGGTGTCAGCTACACACGATGTGGACACTTCACACCACAGAGCTGCACTCCTAGTCTTGGCTGAAATGATAAACTTCACATTACACACAGGTGACCAGGACTTTTAAAAAAAGGAAGTTAAAGTCACCACAGCCAACGCTCATGGCATATACTCACGAAGGAGCGATGTCCAGATGGTTGATGCTAAATCCGGAAGAGCAAAGGCCTCCCAGGGTTGTTGAAATAGTCAGGAATGTGACAGCCAAAGAATAGTCACAGCCTATAAATCCAGCGGCCACCAGGAACACCGCAGGCCCAATCATTCCTGAAGGAAAAAGTTAGAGAAGGAAAAGCAGCGCCAGCATTCACATTTGTCTCTTAAAATGGCATGGAACTGAAATTTGACACCCATGCCACCTGCTGTACACACGCAGAACTGACCTCCTTTCACATAAAACTACGGGGTATTGGAACATCATGATGTAACAGGAAAAGGAAGTCATCGTGCAGTGTTACTAAGTCTGCCCCTGACCTGGATGCAGCTGAAGGTTTGCCATTTTAGAGTATTTTTTAAAATTTATTTTTATTATTTATTTATTTTTTGCAGTGTTAGAATATTAAGAGAATGACTGAGGCCGGCGTGGTGGTGCACCCCGTAATCCCCACACTTAGGAGGCTGAGGCAGGAGGATGGGCTAGTGAGTTCAAAGCTAGCTTAAACTACATGGCAAGACCCTGTTCTCAAAAAACAGAAAATGAACAAACAAAACAAAAACACAAAACAAAAAAATGCTACATCGTGGTTCCAAGGGTTGATAACTAGTGGCACACATCACTGTAGGCAGTTAAGATCAAATGCAAGGGGGCTGGGGATTTAGCTCAGCAGCAAAGGGTTTGCCTGGCAAGCATGAAGTTGTGAGTTCAATCCCTGGTACCAGAAAAAAGCAAAAAAAAAGATCAAATGCAATACAGTTATCAGCCTTTCTACACTGACATCAGTGCTACCCAGTAACTCTGTGATAATTAAAATATATCTGTATATACTGCAACTGAGGAGCTTTGTCAATAAGGTTCAATAGCCCCATGTAGCCAGTAATAACTATGATACTGCACTGAGCAGTCTACAGAAAGCCACAGAGTTCGAAAGGCAGATAGGATTCAAAGGAATTTCTCTTATTTCTGGCCATGGAGTCAGAGTAACTAAGCATGAGGACCAGAGAGTGTCTTTCAGCAGCAGGTGCTCAATAGGGTTTGCTGAGTGAACCTGGATCAGGTCCTTCTACAGTGTGATTACCTGTGTACAGCCACTAGTAACTTCCAGAGTTTCAAATTACTAAGACCTTTAAAAAGTTGAGTAAACTGCCTCAGTTTTAAATTTTAGCTTCCTGAAAGCAGAAGCTGAAACACAGGATTACTTAAGATTCCTTTGAGATCTCAGATTTATAGCTCTTCATTTGTTACAACAAAGTTAGTAAACAGTTTATTTTGTATTTTTTAGTAAACAGGTTTTTTTTTTTTTTTTTGGTACCAGAGATCAAACTCATGACCTCCTGCTTGCCAGGCAGGTGCTTATGCCGCTGAGTTAAACCCCCAACCCTTAGTAAACAGTTTTGAAGTTCTAAGTGTATTCATTTAGCCAGGCATGGCGGTGCAAACTTGTAATTACAGCACTCAGGAAGCTGAAAACTAACAGCAACACAACAAAAACAAGAACAGAACTATAACGAAAAACAACTAAAGGTGTTGGTGGGGAATCCATTGTAAAATTCTAGCTAAAAACCAAGTGATGTATAAAATTCCAGGGTTGAAGTTCATCAAAGTAAACCATCTTTTGTAGTTACAGGCTATGGTGGAAATAATATACAAATGTTTTTTGGCTACACTGAGCATTGAACCCAGAGCCTTCACACTGAGCTATATCTTCTGTACTTTTTAAAATTTGTATTTTGAGACAGGTTTTTGCTAAACTGGGAAGTTACCTAGGGTAGGCTTGAACTTGTGATTTTCCTGCCTCAGCCTCCTAGAGTGCAGGGATTACAAGGGCTGTGCTGCTATGTCCAGCTAGAATATTATTATTATTATATTATTATTTTGGTGGTGCTGGGGGTTGAACTCAGGGTTTTCTGCATGTAAGGCAAGAACTCTACCACTAAGCTACATCCTCAGCCTGTATCTAGAATATTATAAACCTTAATTCTCAAAATATATGGCTCAAAAAGAATTACCATGTACAGAAATGCATAAAATGATTAATATTTTAATTTTTCCATGCACTGTTAGGGTACTGTGGTGAAAGAACTATGTATTTGGTCTCTGCCCCGATTCTTGGCACACAGTCCCTCAAATCCTTGGAATCTCTGGTGTGATGACATTATTTAATTTTTCTAAGAGATGACTGGTGGCAGTGGGGGGCCTCTGGGTGGACAGTGGTCATCAGAGAGACCAGGACAGGACCAGTGGTTGGGACTTTCACCCCTGCTCCAATCTCTGATTTCCAGGGAGGAGAAAAGTGGAAGGCCAGTGACTTACTCAGCACTGTCTGCATAGCAAAGCATCTGAAAAGTCCCCAGAGCAGGAGGAGTTTGGGGGACCCTCCCGTGGCAGACATTTGCCGGTGGGGTACTGGGGAGGCAAGGATGTGCCCCACCAAGCCTGCCCCCCTTGTGTAAAGTGCCTCTTCCAGGTGGGTTCCCAGTGCTCTTCGTGCTGTCCCTCCTAAGAAACCAGTAGCCAACAGTGTCTGCTTGAGCTTCCGGAGCCGTTCTCCCCACAAGGGTCATGGGAGCGGGAGGTGGAGCTGATCAGGAGGACAGGTCACTCCCTGGACCTGCAGGTGGTGGCTGAGGTGGAGGGGCCAGGCATCCTCAGCCAAACTGGGGCTATGGGAAACTCCACACATGCTGGGGAGCAAGGAAAGGCTTCTTGGGTTCCATAGTGAGTGTAGGCAAGAGGGGAACAATCCTTACCCCCCAACCATAAACCCAAATAAAACCTGATTAACTTCACTTACCGACAAGTGTGAAAGATCTGCGAACACATACGGTTGAAAACTTCCATTTTGCCCTTAAGCTGTCAGCGGCCTGACCAGACAGGATCATACATAACCAAGAGCCAAAGTAGGGCAATGCAGACAAAAGCCCATTCTGGAAGGAACACAGAGATCCAGGAGTAAGTACTACATAAGGAGAAAACAAAGCACACACAGCACACACAGACCACCTCGGACCACCACCACTTGGAGACAAAAGAAGTGCACAGCAAGATTCTGCTAAGGTTTCTACTGTGGCAGGAAATACATGTGGCTTTGGAAGGGCTGTGGGTCCAGCCTTTCTCCACCTGTGCCAGGCAATCCTGGCTGCTCCTTTCGAATTCGCTCTTGTGGGACAAACAGGTCTTCAGATTAGCCCATGGTTTCTCTCCACTGAACGGTTTTTGTCCTCAGTACGATGTATTTAATAATGTAAAAAATTATTTATTGTATTTATTTAAAATGTTTACTGTAAAGTAAAATGCACACACAGAGAACCACATAAATCAAACATAAAGCTTAGTAAATTATCCTAAAAACCATCTAGGTCAAGATACAGAACTAAATCTTTTTTTGTCTTTTTGAGAGCATTTCATTATACAGTTAATGCTGGCCTTGAGCTCACTTTGTAGCCCAGGCTGGCCTCAAACTTGAATGATCCTCCTGCCTCAGCTACCTGAGTGCTGGGATTACAGGTGTGCGCCACTACGCATGATTTAAAACAAAATTTTGAGTGTTTAGTTATTTAAATTTTGTCCTCCAAAATCCTGCGGATTAAATCCAGGGCTTTTTTTTTTTAGTCTTTTTGAGACAGTGTCTTGTTATACAGTTTAGGCTGGCCTTGAGCTCACTTTGCAGCCCAGGCTGGTCTTGAACTCACAACAATCCTCCTGCCTCAGCCTCCTGACTGCTGGGATCACAGGCATGAGCCACCACGCCTGGCCTAAATCCAGGGCTTTCATACTAAACTATAGCCCCCACTCCTTTTTGTACCAGGAATCGAACTCAGGACCTCGTGCTTGCCAGGAGAGCACTATGCCACTAAGCTATATCCCCGACATGTTTCTTATTTTTGTTTTTTTGAGACAGAATCTCACTATGTAGTTCACGCTGGTTTCGAACTCATGATGCAGCCCAGGTTGGCCTTGAATTCACAGCAATACTCCTGCCTTAGCCTTCCTAATGCTGGGATTATAGGCATGTGCTGACATGCCCAGCTTTTTTATTTTTTTATTTTGAGACAGGGTCTCAACAAGGCCACTAAATTGATGCGGCTGGGTTTGAACATGTGATTCTCCTGCCTTAGCCTCCCAGGGTGCTGAGATTAAACGTGTGCATAACCACAGCCAATTATGTCTACTGTTTGTGGCAGATTCCACAGTGTAAACTATAACAAGTCAGACAAAGTAGGGCATGATGGTGCAAGCCTGTGATCCCAGCACTTGAGAGGCTGAGACAAGAGGATTGCCATGAGTTTGAAGCCAGCTGGGGCTGCTTGGTGAGTTCAAGGCCAGCCTATATTACATAGCATCACCTGTCTCAAAAAATAACCTAAGAACAAAAACAAAAAACCCCTTTGTCAGACAGGTGAATTTTCTGATTTTTGTCTTGTTCCCTCAAGAGGTAAAACTATAATCCTGAGGCTGGATGTGGTCACACAAACCTGTAATCCCAGCACTGAGGAGGCTGAGGCAGAGGATTGGAAATTCAAGTGCAGTCTGCCCAATTTAGTGACACTTCATCTCAGAATAAAGAATAAATAGCCAGGTGTCCTGGCACATGTCTACAATCCCAGCACTGGGGAGGCTGAGGCAAGAGGACTGCTGAGTTTGAGATCAGCCTGTGCTACAAAGTGAGCTCAAGGCCAACCTGAACTGTATAGTGAGACCTAGTCTCAAAAAGGGAAAAAAAAAATTGAAAGGGCTGGGTGTAGCTCATTGTTAGAGTACTTCCTAGCATATATAAGGCCCTGGGTTCAATCCTCTGTATCACAAGAACAAACAAAGCAACAAAAATAATGATTAAAACATTAATATTCCAAACAGGGTAATATATATCACCTCAATTCTTTTTTTTTTTTTTTTGAGACAGGGTCTCGCTATGCAGTTCAAGCTGGCCTTGAGCTCACTTTGTAGCCCAGGTTGGTCTCAAACTCCTTGAGCTCTCTTTGTAGCCCAGGTTGGTCTCAAACTCGCAACGATCCTCCTGCCTCAGCCTCCTGAGTGCTGGGATTACAGGCTTGAGCCACCACTCCCGGCTTTACCTCAACTCTTTTTAAGTTGTTAAAAATTAGAGACACAAAATTGGAAAAAAAAAAAAAAACTAGGAAAGAAGTGAGGGTAATCTAACAAAACTAAATTTATATGAAAAAACAAGCTTGTAATAAGACAAAGTTTTAAAAATTTTAAATGAGATAATTTTACATACTGTGCTTGTCAAAACAAGCTTTATTTTGAACAAAGGCCACTTAGTAAACATTGATTTAAAAAACCAAACAAAATATTAATCCAGACCTGATGGTGCATGCGTGTAATCCTAGCACTCTGGGAGGCTGATGCAGGAGAGCTGTATGTTCAAGCCTGGGCAACTTAGTGAGATGCTGTTTCAAAAAATAAAAAATAAGGCTGGGGATGTATCTTGGGGTGAAGGCCCTGGGTTCAACCCCCAGTAACGATAACACACACACTGGAAAGAGGCTTCTATACCACTGTGTATTTCCAAACTCTATTCCCATTTCACATGAGTCAGTGCCGGGGGTGAACCCAAGCTCATGCTTGTGGGGCAAAGGCTCCTTCACTGAGCTACACATCCAGCCAGGACCTGTTTTCATTTGTCTTGACTACAGATCTAGGAATAGAATTGCTGGGTCATACGAGTCTGCATTCAGTGTTTTTTTTTTTTTTTTTTGGAAGTGGCACTGTTTGGCATAATTGCAGGGGTTTTTTTCTTTTGGTATTTTTTGAGGCAGAGTTTCATTATATGGTTCAAGTTGGCCTTGAACTTGTTATGTAGCCCTGGCTTTGAACTCACAGTGATCCTCCTGCCTCAGCTTCCTGAGTTCTGCTATTACAAGTGTGCGCCACCATGTCCGGCTTTGGCATAGCTGCTGTTTTACATGGCCACCACCAATGTGTGAATGCACTGACTCCTCATCCTCACACACTTGCTACTTGTGTGTGTGTGGTCTGTATTTTCCTAGTGACTAATGAGGCTCAGCATCTTTACATGTGCTTATTGGCCACCTGTGTATTTAGGAGCAATATTCTTTGAGTCTTTTTGACCATTCAAAAAACCAAGTTGTCTTTTTAAGCTGGGAGTGGTGGCACACATCACTTGGAAGGCTAAGGCAGGAGGACTGCTACAAGTTTGAGGCCAGCATGGGCTACAAAATGAGACTCTGTCTCAAAACTAAAACCACCCCCAAAACTGGGTTGTCTTTTTATTACTGAGTTGTAAGACTTCTTAATATATTCTGGATATTTAACCTTTATTAAATGTATGACTTAAAAAATGTTTTCTCTTCTTCACTGGGTTGCCTTTTCGTATCTTGATGTGTCTTTTGATGTATGAGAGCTTTTAAGCCAGGATCTTACCATGTAGTTCAGGCTGGCCCTGAACTTGCAGTGATCTTCCTGCCTCAGTCTCCTGAGTGTTGGGATTACAGCCACGTGTCACTATGCCTTGCATGTTTTTAATTTTGAAGTTCAGTGTCTGGCCACTTGTGTTTTTGGGGTCATGAAGATAACAGTTCAGGACAGTCAGACAAGACACCTTGGAGTAGGAGCTAATGCGGGGCTGGGCGTGGAGCTCACAGGAAGAGCACACGGCAGACCCAGGTCCCCTCACCTGCAGAAAACCAAACCAGACCCCACACTGAGAGGAGGAACCACAGCGAGGCAGGACAGAGCAGCCTAACACTGAGCAGGGCAAAGCGAAAGGGACTTTCCTAAAGATGAAGAGCTCTGCACATAGCTTTAACATATACGTGCTATATAAGACTATTTTTCTTACCTCTTCAACATCGAACCTCAGGATCTCCTTCATGTAAGTAGGCAGCAAAGTCAATAAAGTATAGAAAGTCCAATTATAAGAAAAATGTGCCACGACAATAGCCCAGAGTGGCAGTGATTTTAAAATGGGAATCCAGGGCACCGACTTCTGCGAAGAGAGCTGAGGAAATGGCAAAATCAGGGGGAGCCACAGCTGCGAGGTGCCCAGGCCTGTGACCCCGCAGCCGCACCTCCAGCTGGGACACACATCCGGCAGCAACCTTGATTGGCAAACCCGAGATCTGAAAATCCACTCCTCTAGAGTATTAAACAGCAGAACAGGACAAACACAGGTCAGACTAGTAGCCCCCCTTCACTCTCCACCCTTGGGAGTTTAGGGTGGTTTAGTTTCTACCTGTCTACTAAAGGGAATCTGTGGCTTTTTAAAACAATTTCACTAAAAGAAACCTCACGAGATTGACAGCGTCTTCAAGATTCCTATATACTCAATAGGAGCGAGTTCTAGGAACAGGAGGGGAGCTGCTGGTTTTTCCTCCTGCACATGTCAGCTGTGGCGCCAAGGAAAGAGCTCGGGCACCTGCACTCCTCAGGCAGCCTTGCTAGGCTGACAAGTCAGACTGATTTTCAAGTGACAGCAAAAGGTGTTTCCTATTAAAATTTAAATTTCATGTCAGGAGTGAGAGGCTGAGGCAGGAGGATCACGAGTTTGAGGCTGCTCTGGGCTACATAGTGAGTTCAAGGCATCCTGACCCACATAGTGAGAAAAATATTTCTTGTATCTACTTTCTGTTTCTCCTGAGCCTGGTTTTGCGCTGACAGTACTGCACACATGGACGGCAGGACACATAGATCCAGATCTGCGAGGTCATACTGTGAACCCTGCCTGCTTATGGACGTAACAAGATAGCAGAGTTTGGAGATCTCAGTTCTGGGCAAATTTTTACATTTCCTATAAACTGAAGCTGTGTGTTTCATTTCTCAAAAGCAACAGCAATCTATGTTTCTGCCTCTAGATTCATTACCGTTTTAGAAAGCAGAAGAACCATATTAACCTTCATGTGGCCTTCTTCTTGGGGACATTTTTCTTTGTATGGTGGTACTGAGACATGAATCTAGGGCCTTGTACTGAGCCATAGCCCATTTTTTGTTTTTTGTTTGAGATACTAGTGTCTTGCTAAGTCACTAAGTTGCCCAGACTGGGTTCCAAAGTGCCATCCTCCTGCCTCAGCCTCCCCAAGTGCTGGGATGATGGGTGTTTGCCCCTACACTGGGTTCCAGGGTTTTTTTTATTTGATTGCTTTGTAGACACACTTTTGCTGCCCAGTATATAACAAAGACGTAAGGAACACAAGGAAAGAATGTGTTTATTCTTTTAGAAAAGGTTAATTCTGACTGTTCTTCAGATTTACCTCCAGCTCTTTCAAACTTATAGCTGCCCACACTCTACCCTAGAGTTAGTGAATAAGCAGAACAAAGAATCTGCAGTGCCAAAGAAGGCAAAGTTTTAAAAGGTATCACAGATTACTCTGAAGTGCAAAGGTTCCTAAACTTTTTTTTGTGTGTGTCTTTTTGAGACAGGGTCTCTCTATGCAGTTCCGGCAGGCCTTGAGCTCACTTTGTAACCCAGGATGGTCTACGAACTCGCAGTGATCCTCCTGCCTCAGCCTCCCGAGTGCTGGGACTACAGGCGTGAGCCACCACGCTCAGCTGTTAAGGATCTTAAACTTTGTTGAACATCAGAATTATCCATAGTGGTGCATGCCTGTAATCTCAGCACTTGGGAGGCTGAGGCAGGACAATTGCAGCCAGTTTGAGGCCAGCCTGAGCCACACAGTGAACTGAAGGACAACATGGGCTAGACAGTGAGATCTTGTCTCAAAAAACAAACAACAACAAAACCCGCAAGACACCAAAAATCAAACCAAAACCAAACCAAACCAAACCAAAAAAAAAAAAAGAAAAAAAAGAAAAAACACCCTTCTCCCAAAGTATCTTTTAGACAAACTCCTAACAGGACCCTCAGGGGTGGAAACTTGTACTTGTGTTGTCCAACATGGTAACCAGTGACCATAAGCGGCAGCCTGCGCCCCTCTGGGTGACAGAGGGGCCTCTGCGATCTGCCCTCGCTCTGCTCCTCACCCGAGCTGCTTCTGCACACGTCATTCACCAGCAGCTGCGTCTCGGTTTGGAGTGGCAGCACCCCCACCCCCCGGGTTCCCCGGAAACCTCCGCACAGGCCCCGCCCTTGGGGAGAGCGCGGAGACAGCCGTCCGCCCCGCCGGGTCACGGGGTTTCTGCTGCCCCTCGGCGAGGCGCGGGGACACGGAAACCGGGCTGTTCCAGTCAGGGCGGAGCGTGACGGAGCCCCGAAGGGCAGAAACGACAGAAAAGCCAGCGCCTTCCTCTCCTAGTTAACCCGCGACTGCTGTTTGTTCTTATCAACCAAGAACTAGCCCCGCCTTCTGGATAAAAATTAAAACCGTAAATCCTAAAAGTAGCACCAAATCCAGATCCAAGCCCCGGCCTTCGGCAGCTCTCGCGGAGCCGCCGGCCGCAGGTCTCCGCCGTCCCGCGCCTTCCGGTGCGCCCCCTGCCGGCCCTCCGTCTCCCCTCTGCAGCCCGCCCAGGCCCGCCGGCCGGGGAGCCGCCCCGCGGCTCTGGAATCCACGTGTCACCGCCGAGACCCCGGCTCGGGCAAGCCATGCCTTCCCTTCTCCCCTGTACCTAAGTCCTCAGTACCCTGCGAAGAAGCAAAGTTCTCAAAAAAGGAAAAAAACGTTCAGAGGCTGAACGCAGTACAAGAGATGCTGCACCCTTCTCTGATTCTCAAGGCGGCGCTCCCCGGAACACAGCACCATTATCTCCCCGATACAGAGTCTCATTAGGCTGCCACGGCGGGAACTCACTGCCTCGGGGCCTCGTGCTTACTGGGATCACAGGTGTGTGTGCTCAGTGACATCATTTCCTCTAAGAATGCAGACTGGGGTTTAATGAAACCTAATCCTCCAAACTCCTCTAGTTTCTGAAAATTGTATTTTCTGAAGCACATGAGAAATCAACTAGGCCAGGTGTGGTGGCACATGCCTGCAAGCCTAGCACTCAGGAGGTTGACGCAGGAGGATTGCTGCAAGTTCGAGGCCAGCCTGGGCTACAAAATCAGTTCAAGACACTCTGAACTAAAAAAAAAAAAAAAAAAAAAGCAAAGAACAGAAAAAGAAAAACCAACTGGGTTTGGACATTAGTGAGATTAAGACATGTGGCATGGTTTAGAAAGCTTTTTTGTTTTGTTCTCTGAGACATGGTCTTGTCATGTTGTTTGGGCTGGCCTTGAAGTCACTATTAGCCTGGGATGTCCTCCAACTCATGGCACGCCTGTAATCCCAGCACTTGAGTGCAATGTGTTAAAAGTTAACATATCAATCATAATAACAACGAGCAAAAAAAGTTTTACACAAGATAGTTAATGTGTTATTATACATTTTTGGCTAATTATTTTACCAGTACTGCAGTTTTTATTTGTTGCATGGTAATTTAGGTTAAAAATTTAAACTTACCAAGCCAATAAAGTGACTTTGAAGGCAAAAGACTGCCAACAAAAGCCAGGCATGATAATTATCGTCTACAATCCCAGCACTCAAGAGGATGGGGCAGGAAGATCTCTGTGGCTTTGAGGCTAGCCTGGACTACATAGTGAGACCCTGTCTCAAAAAACAAAACAAAACCTAAACAAACAAATAAAAAGAATGCTTACATATAAACATATTCACAATGTTACATTCTTTTTTTATTCCACCCAAAAGGCAAATATTTTGTATTTGTCACTTGAGAATCTGCTCAACTGAATTATGACAATTTTTCAGTGCCCAAGGGTCAAACCCATAGCCCTGTGCGTACTCAGTAAGTGAACTTAGCATCTCCCACCTTAGCCTGCGAGGGCCTACCACCACAGTGAGCCCCTGCCCAGACACCAGCTGGACTTTTAACAGTTGATAACTATGAGACAGTTATTCAATTCTCTCCCACTTTTTTTTTTTTTTTTTGGAGAGAAGATCCCTCTATGGAGCCAGGCTGGCCTTGAACTTACAGCGACCTTTCTGCCTCAGCCCCCCAACCAGAGCTGGGATCACAGGTGTGTATATCATGTGATGCCTGGCTGGTATCTTAATTCTGAAGAGAAAAAGTTTGGAAATTTTCCTTCCTTCCTTCCTTCCTTCCTTCCTTCCTTCCTTCCTTCCTTCCTCCCCTTGCTCCCTCCCTTTCTTTCTTTCCTTCCTTTCTCTCTCCTCTCTCTCTCTCTTTCTTTCTTGGTACTGGGGATTACATTTACGACCGGGTGCTTGCCAGACAGGCATTTATGGTACTGCACTACATCCCCAGCTGCCTATACCTGATTTTTTAATGATGAAGTGATGTAGTTCTTTTCATAACTGGAGATTGTCTTGTGCGTTTCTGGTGTGTTACTAACTCTCCAGGTCCACAAAATAAACCAAAATATTCCGAGTATACCTTAAAACAGAAAAGTAAAAGTTAGATAAAAGTTAGAATTATCAACAGTGATTTTTGCATGTCTCAACAAAATTATGTAACTATAAATTCAGTGTAAATTAAATTCAACTTCAAGTTTCATTTCTTTAATGGAATAATTGCATAATCATATATATATATATTTACTTTTTGAGACAGAGTCTCACTATGAAGTTCAAGCTGGCCTTGAACTCACTTTGTAGCCCAGGCTGGTCTCAAACTCACGGCTATCCTCTTGCCTCAGCCTACCAAGTGCTGGGATTACAGGTGTGCACCACCATGCCCGGCCCTGAAGAAAATTTTTAACCACATGGATCTGTCTATAGGTAAACAGGTAAATCTTACAAGGCAAATGTTTTGAGAACAAATTTCTGCAATCTATGTATTTCTATAGACATCTGCTTTGCTTTTTTAAAATTATATATTCCCTATGTAAAATGCCAACGTGAAAATCTAAATCTGCCGTGTATTTGAGAAATGAAGTACTATGGGAATAGATAAAAGGAAAGAGAAAAGATTAAAACAAGTGAGAGTATCCTCCTTTGCTTGGAAACATTCGCAAAACCACACACTTTTCTTTCTTCTTTTTTTTTTTTTTGGTACCAGGGATTGAACTCATGACCTTGCACTTGCCAAGCAGGCACTTGTAACACTGAGCTATAGCCCCAGCACTGAAAGAAGCACATTTTTCTAATACTGAAGATGGTAATGTTGATGATCTGACACTGAAGTCCATGATTCAACAGCAGTTTCTACTGAGAAATATTCCAAGAATCACATCAGGCCTTAACAAGACAAAATCCTTTCAACCACATCAACCTGAAAAACAGGTTATCAGTCTTCAGAAATTTGTGGTTTAGGAGATGATTACCTCAGAGAGTTGGAATATACATTTTTGGCTAATTATTATACCACTATTACAGTTTTTATTTGTTGCATGGTAATTTAGGTTAAAAATTTAAACTTACCAAAAAAATAGAAGACGTATGTCCAATTCATATAGTAGCAAATTATTCCAGAGAGAGGAAGTGAAATCACTGTTCCAAGCTGTGCTCCTACAACAACACATAAGACTTCATTAGCTTTAGGAGATGAACAGAGAAGGAACAGGTCCATCCCTTAAGGAACATAGGACTGGGGTGCAGGTCAGCAGATAGCACTTGCCTTGTAGGTGTGAGGCCCTGGGTTCAAGACCCAGGACAGCACCATTTACCTAAATAGACAAACAAATAGGCTAGGGAACAGGTGCTAAAGGACAAAATGAACTGCTAACATCTAAAAGAGTCAGATTAGCCACATGGAAATATAAGCAATACATTCTTTAAGGGTATCATTTTTCAGAAAACTTGCATCAGTCACTAGCAATAGACCTGTTACAGTGTGATGGAGCACGCACCCCTGTGCTAGAAATTTAGGGGTCTGGGGCAAACTCTCTAAGACTGATACAGCAACAGTCTGTCACAGTATAGTTGCTGAAATAAGGATGAAGCTTATCTTACAATGATTGCTTCAGGCACATAAACAATAAAATAAAGCATTTTAACCATCCAGTATAGGATGTCTTATTAATAACGATGGGAGTTAAAGGGATGAATCAGGTATTAGTTGTGGTCCTGAGTTTCAGACTTAGAAGGTATTGTCAAGGAAGTGTTAAGTGTCACAGTGATGAAGACCCCAGAGATGGGAGATACTATTTCTAACCTCCAGGGGTGAGGAAAAGATAAAAACACATGTGTCACTTGAACTTTTTTTTTTTTTTTTTTTGAGACAGGGTCTTGCTATGTGTTGTTTGATCCCAAAGAAACAAGATTAGAAAGAAGATACACAGGTAGTGAGCAGAATATGTTAAGGAGTGGAAGTAGGAAAACAGTGGATTTGGGAACTTGGGTGAAGAGAATGAACAGAAAATTAAGGTTTAGGAAATCAAGTTGAGCCGGGTGTGGTAGCATGCCTGTAGTCCCAGTACTCAGGAGGCTGAGGCAGGAAGGTCACTGCAAGTTTGAGACCAGCCTGAACTACAAAGTGAGTTCAAGGTCATCTTGAACTGCATAGGGAGACCCTGTCTCAAAAAGCCAAAAAAACAAACAAACAAAAAAAAAACAGGTTAAATGGCTGGTGCATAGCTGACTCCATGCCAGGTACCAAGGGCCAGGCCCCAGGTGGATGGCATGGAGTGGTGAAGGCTAAAACCCTGCACCCAGGAATCTAGACTTCCTTCAGTACAGAGAGGAGACTGTTCTGGAACTCATCATCAGATTTGCCATATCAATCCCTTTACAGCTTCAAGAAGGATCTTAAAATTAAAACAGGATCTTGTCTCTCACTTGATTAAAAATTTCTAATGCCTCCTCATTGTATTTTGGGGAAATGTATGCATTCCTTTCTGTAGTCAGTAAGGTTTGATATGATTCAGCTCTTGGGCATTTCTCTAATTTCATCTTAGGCCATGACTTACTTTACTCATTACATTCTGTGAGCTGCAGTGGCCTTTCCTGTGGGCTGTTATCTTATTTCCTGCCTGAGAGCATTCATACATGGTGTTCTGGTGTCTGGAATGCTCTTCTCTCTGCTCTACTCTTTGTTGGGTTCTTTTCCTTGAAATTTTAGCTTCAATATCAACACAGCCAGGCCTTTCTCAAAGGAGCCAAGTGGAAAATTTCCCATTGGCCAATGGAAAAAAGGTCAGTAGTTCTTCTGTAGACTGGTAAAATAGAATCTAAATACGCAAAGCTCATGTTATCTAATCCAAAATGATGCCAATCAAAATGATGCCAAAGAAATGATTAAAGAAAAAGGTTAAGAATCATGATATGCTCATAACATAATCAAATCAGAAATCGTAATTCAGGGGTGACTTTCCAGCTATTTTTATTTATTTTCCCAAATAAATACCATGTACCAACATTTGAAAAGACAACTTACTTTGCAGTAAATGGTGGCACATGGCGAAGATAATATTAGTCAATTAAGACAGATTACTATATACTGCTGAACCAAAAAGAAAAATTAATAATAAAGTTGTAACCCCTCCAACCAGTATTGCATGATTCCGGCTGGCAGGCACTTTACCCCCAAGGTTGGCATACATAATAAATTACAGGAAAAATTCTATGAGAATTGTTTTCTTACCTGCATATGAGATGCTGAGAAGTTTGCTTCTTTCAAGCGGGGGAGCCCATGAAGACCACATGGCGTGCATGGCTGGGAAGGTGACACCCTGGGGAGAGGAAGTTTTGAATAAAATACAAGTTAGCCGTGTTAATGTTTTCAATTAAATGCAGTGTTTTGTTACAAAGGAGTTTTTTTTGGATAAGAACCAAACCAGATCCAGGCTCCATGAAGTAAAATGTCTTTATAGCGTTAAGTGAAAACACCTTTCAATGAAGTGCTTTCAAAATAAACAATGATTCAGGGATTTTTGAACTAGTTTGGGGACTGCAAGGTAAGGGTCACAATAAACCTGAATGAATGTATCGAGTGACGACATAAAGGGATCGCTTTCTAGGTTTATTTTACTTGTTCCCTTTATTAATGGCCTGGAAGTAAAACATGAATGGTACCAATTTGTAAGTTTTAAAAATACTGGGCTAATACTTTGGAGGATCTCAGAATTGAGAAGAGGACAAATTCAGGGAGAGCCTCAGGTCTCTTCCCCTCTCCATCACAGGCTTGGTGAAAGCGAACTGCTGACAGGGAGAAAGGGGCACGTGCTGAGGAAGGGGCACGTGAAGAGGCACTGCGGAGAGAGGCGAGAAAGGTCCCAGCAGCTTCCAGGTAGCAGCTGCTCCCTGGCCGTGTGCCTCAGCAGGACTGGTCAGTCCTCCACAGTGCCTTACCTGTGAAACAGACGTGATCCTCCCTATAATGAATGACTGTTGTAAAAATAAATGGTAGTTATTTTTAATAACAGAGAGGAAAATACATGCCTTAATAATGTGTACTTTCTGCTGATTCTTCCAAAAAGGAAGAAGACAAAGATGATTTAGACTACATGGAAAGTCGAATCATAGAGTGTTCATGGGCAAATCATTATAGAACACAATTGAGAATGCTTGGAAGTGCTAACAAAGATTATGTTTTAGGGTTTTATTACAAAACCCAAGGGATAATGCAGGTATGGTTATAGTAAATTAGAATCTGATGACTGGAGAAAGAAGAGAGAACCTAAGTCTAACCACAATTTATATTCTACTTAGAAACGCAAGGTGTTGTGGATTCCTGTAATCCCAGCACTTGGGAGGATAACTACAGGAGGATCACTACAAGTTTGAGGCCAGCCTAAATTACATAGTGAGATCCTGTCTTTCACCCCATCAAAATATTCTATATAGAAATAAGCTAGTCCTCTGAGATAGTAGTAGAAAAAGCAAGCAAAATGCAATAACATTAAACACAGAGTGGCATAAACACACAGGAAGCAAAATACAAGAAAATATTCAGCAAGGAAATTCAATAGCTGGATAACTTAGGTAAGAAGAAGAGAAACTGGTAATATAAGGGTAATTTTTACTTTGTAATCAGCAGGGTTTACTTAATAGACTTCTATTGATAAAGACAAAAAAGAACTCTCAGAGGAGTTACAACTGGCAATTTTTAAAGTATTCTAGCAAGCTTTATCATAAATAGGCCTTATACCTACCCTGTAGCTGAGGATGGGCAGGTATTTTAGTCACAGGTATTTAAAAATGATCAAATTGAGGTCTATGGCTTAGGATGTACCCAAGGTTTGATTGTTACATACAGTGGAGCTACCGTTTCAACTCTAATTTTCCACCTCTCATCCATTGTGCTTTCCAACACAGCATAACACAATGCTATGTAATACACCTTTACGCTACATATCAAAATATAAGCTACCTCCTGGCAAGTGTGAGGTCGTGTTTGATTCCTGGCACCAATTAAAGAAAAAAAAAGAATGTAAGCTACCATATTGCCTGGCTGTCTAAAGAAATGCAAGACAAAAATAAATCTGCCTGAGTTTTAAAAGCAGAAGTTCAAAATTACAAAGGAAAGGAAATTGTTATTTAAAAATGGAAGTATACAAAAGAGAGATGGATAGCACTTGGGAAGCTGAGGCAGGAGGATTGCTACAAGTTCAAAGCCAGCCTGGCCTACATTGTGAGTTCTTGGTCAGCCTGAACTGCATAGTGAGACCCTGTCTCAAAAAAACAAAACAAAAGGAGAGAGATGGAGAGAAAAAGAAAAATAAGAATTAAAAAAATTTTTTTTGCTTTTTGAGACAGGGCCTCTCTATGCAGTTCAAACTGGCCTTGAGCTCACTTTATATCCCAGGCTGGTCTCGAACTCACAATGATCCTTCTGCCTCAGCCTCCCAAATGCTGGGATTACAGGGATGAGCCACCATGCCTGGCTAAAAAATTTTATTTTCAGTACTGGGAATTGAACTCAGGGCCTTTGCACTGAGCTACACCCCAGGCCTTTTTAATTTTTTTGAAATACAGTCTTGCCAAATCCTAAACTTCCCAGGCTGGGCTGGAATTTGTGATCCTCTGGCCTCAACCTCCCAGAGTGCTGGAATCTTAAGTGAGTCCTAGCACATCCTGCTTGCCTCTGTTAACTTTTGTTCTAACCTGTTACAGCCCACTGTTTTTTTCTGGCTTATATTCACACTGAAGAATTAAATCTTTACGAAGACGAGAAAGTGAAGCACAGATAAAATTTACCTCCCCCAGTCCTTCCAGCGCTCTGAGCACAATGAGTGGCACAGCGCCTAAATCGGCAGCGATGGGCGTCAGCAGTGTGAAGAGAGCAGTGCCAAGGATCCCGTACCCGAGCAGCAGCTTTCCGCCCATTTTGCTGGCAAAATATCCTCCAGGGATCTGTGTGATGATGTAGCCATAGAAAAAAGCACCGAGAATCCATCCTTGAGTTTCCGCATCCCATGTGTACCTCTTACCCTGGAAAAAAAGCACAAGGAGAAACCAATCCTTTAAGATCTTGATTAAACAGCTCCCTTCTCTTAGTGCAATGAAGTGCACTTAAAGGAAAATGTAAGTCATCCTGTGAATCCAGGGAGTGCTGGCCTACATCACCAGTCTTTTAAATTTTATTTTAAGGTGAGTTTCCCCCAGGTGCCCGGTTTAGCCTCAAATTTTCCATCCTCCTGTCTCAGCCTCACAAGTGGTAGGGATTACAAGGGTGTTCCCCCACCCCACACATCTAGGAGAACCAGATTTTGGCTGGAAAATATGCAAATTTTGTAGTAGGTGGATGAGTCTTCACCACACAAACATGCAGATTCTTTAAGTAAATAGAAAAGAACTGAAAGTCAGACTTCACCAAAGCTTGCTATTTCATTAAACTAGAAGATGAGCTGCTGATCAAGAAGACACAAAGAAGAGACACAGGTGTAATCTGAAAAGGTATTAAACAAGATACATAGTGATTGAGGCATGTTTTAAAGCCAGGCCTGGGTCACTTACTGGGTGTAGGGTTTAGGAAGATTTAGTGAAAAAGGCACAGAAAATAAGGCCTGCTACAATGTGAGTGTTCACTTAATATGGCAATTAGCATGCATAAATGTAAGTAATGAATACCTACCCATTTTAGACCATGCACTTGAACAAACGCTCAGAATACTACAAGAGAGTAAGAATTCAAGCTGAGCTATAAACTTCACGTGAGCAGAACCTGTCTTTTAATTAGCAGCACCACAAGTAGGATACTAATGGATTTCTAGGGTCTGGTCTGAAGAGCTGATGTCTGCACTGTGTGGAGTTGGACAAAGAAGCCATTGTGTCATGAACTATTCTGGGGTTTCTTTTTACTGACTTTGTGTGGCAAAGGAGGATAAGTGGCTTACTCAGCAAATACACCTGACAAAGGGAAAGATTTTTAAGCAAAACACTATTTATCCAATTTGTAGTTTCCTTGTAGAATTCTAAATTTTATGAATTGTCCAGCAGATTATCTAGGAAGGGCACAGGTCAGAGAGGAGACATTGTGTGATGCCTACCCAAATATACTGTTCAGTAACATTATTAATGTTAAATAAAACAAAGTATTAAAAGTCTGTACAACTCAGCCCTAAACAAATGAATATGCATTTATCAACTCCTTTATAACATGAGGCAGGCAAAATGACTTAGAGTAACTTAGGTTAGGCTTATTTATTTATTTATTTATTTGTTTTTTTGAGACAGTCTAATGACCAGCCAGACTGGCCTTGAACTCATGGGCAGTCCTCCTCATGGCAATCCTCCTGCCTCAGACTACCAAGTGCTCAGGTCACAGGTGTGCACCACCACTCCAGGTTATGCCATGTTTCAATTCTAGAAAAGAATATCCTAAGAAATTGACAGTTTTTATTTTTCATACTGCAGCTGAAATGACCTAAACTTTCCTATATCTGTAACCCTGTAAGTGAAAGAGCTATTGAATAATAGTCCTGTAAAAACTATTTAGCAATATTCGAAAAATCAAATTTTCTGATATGCCAAACGAGTTTTTCCAAATTCTTTTCAAGGATGCTGTGGTTATGGAGGAAACTGAAAAATTACTCCTCAAACAGATCGAGGAATATGATAGCCCAGCCACAGGAGCTACAGTTATGTTACCGTTCAACCAGTTCCTGAGAGAACACAAAGAATGTGACCAGAGAACACAGAAAAATGAATATTTTGGTTTCTTCTGGATGAAGATACTCCAATTTTTTCCCTCAGAAGTATTTTAGGATTAGTTAAGATTGTTTGCTTAAAAAATAGCGCTTACCGGGGCTGGGGATTTAGCTCAGTGGCCTAAGTGCTTACCTTGCAAGTGCTAAGGTCATGAGTTCAATCCCTAGCACCAAAAAAAAAAAAAAAAAAAAAAAAAAAAAAAAGAAAGCACTTACCGTTTGATTATGAGGCACATTTAGGAGCGATGGATGCTCTGCACACTCCTTGGAAGTTCTGTTGTCTGCTGCAGTTGTATTTGAATCTACCATTTCCACTAACACCACACTCAGGTTCACGCGCAACGCATAGAGAACAAAGAAACCAAAAAAGGACAAAAATGCTAAATTGTAACGTGCAGAACAGCACACTGGAGCTGAAATAAAGATGGAAAGAAAACGTTAAAAAGCAAATTAGGTAATACTTTATAAATCACGAAAAACCTTACTTTTTAGAAGTACAAAACTTAATAATCATGAATATTTTCTGGAACTTGCCTCAGATTAACTGTATCTAAAAGATTCCTCAAAGAAAATGTGTTCCCTGTATCCGTAGTTTTGATAAAAATTTAAAATGGGACGGTCTCAATTACAAGGCAGCTTATAAAACATGGAGATAATAGCTGGATCAACTTTGCTCAGAAAACCTCTGTTCCACAGTCAATGAATTCCTTCCTTATCCTAGCAAACTTGTAAAAGTACAGCACAGGACAAGCAGGTAATGGGGTTTAATGGCATCGTTGTTCCTAAAAACTAAAATCACAGACAGTAAGTAGTTGAGTGCCTATGCCATCTATTTACCTATGGGACAGCAGCAACTCATTGTTAATGTAGCATAGGAAAAAATTATCAAGGAACAGGGTACAAAACCCCTCTTAATGAAGTTCTCACCTTGAAAAATATCCTTGGGGGCCATGATTAGCACTCAAGCTCTCCTGAGCCTTATGTTTCTAAGAACCCAGAGGCAGGCAGACAGAACCCAGGACAGTTGCAGCCTTGGCAGTTGCTCAGTAGTGACTGAGCTTAAAGGGCCCACAGCAAAAAGTGAAGTGAATATATATATATATCATGGGCAGAGTAAACCGGAGGAGCAGCGGATGAGGGATGATCACATGATAGGAGGAATCTGACCTCGCTTTTTTTTTAATCTAAGGGAAGATTTACAGACACATTTCCTTTTTTCTTCTTATTGAGTTGTGGAATTGGAGAGGATGAGGATTCAGGAAGCTAAGGGTGATCAGCCTCGTAGGGACAAGGAGAAATTGGTTAGTCCAGAATCTATGAACCTTTAGGTTTGGTAAACACTAAAAAGTATCTGTTTAAAATCTGGGGGAGATAATTCTAGCTACCTGAGGGAGCAGAGAAGGATTCCTTGAGTTCAGGACGCTGGGCATTTATAGTAAAACCCTATTTTAACCAAACCAAACCAAACCAAACCAAACCAGCCAGGCACAGAGGCACATACCTTTAATCCCAGCACTCTGGAGGCTGAGAGATGAGGATGGAGGATGGTTGTGAGTTCGAGACCGGCTTAGGCTACAAAGTGAGCTCAAGGCCAGCCTAAGCTACATAGTCAGACCCTGTCTCAGAAACAGAAAAAAAAAAAAAAAAAAAAGACTCAACCCAACCCAATCTACTACAGTCCAGGCGGGAGCTATAGCTCAGTGACAGAGCACAGCCAGCATGTGGGAGGTCCTGTGTTCCATCCCCAGCAACACACAAACTCACACAGACTAGGTACAACACTAAGGACAGCAACAAATCTGTTTAACGTACACCTGGACTGCGGATATAACCCTGAAGGAGAGTGCTTTCCTAGTAGCCCAGCATGCACCCATTCTTGTGCTGAACTTTAGTACCATAAGAAAAAAATATGAACACTTTTCAATAGGTGATGTCAACGTGAATACATGTATATGAAGATTATATGCTTTTATTTGGTAATAACACTAATATGACATAGAAATGTGTTTCCTTCCTACTCAATTGTTCTACTGTTTTCACTGACTTAACCTCAAACAAGAAAACATTTTTCAGAGTACAAAGGTCTTGGTGCTGTTTCAGATGGATTTATCCAGACTGAAACATGAATGAAAATGGCAGAACTATACTCGGGTACCTATTAATACACTGTGACCTCACTCCCTTGTCTGCACGCCTCCACACAGTTATCAACTGTAGCCGGTTTGTTCTCTGCACAAGTTAGCAGAAAAACCCTCACTTGGTATACCTTTTTTTTTTGGTACCAGGGATCAAACTCACGAGCTCAGCTTACCAGGCAGGTGCTGTGCCACTGAGCTATGTCCCTGGCCCCATCACTTGCTATTCTTGAGTTCTGATTCAGGGGTTTGGCTGTTAGAATCATGGTGCCTCTGCCACAGTGAGGTCCAGATCACCGAGAACTGTGTTTCTTTTTTTCTTTTTCTTTTTACTTTTTAACACAGGGTCTTGCTATGTAGTTTAGGGTGGCTGTGAAGTCAATATGAAGCCCAAGGGTGGCCTTCAACTCATGGCGATCCTCTTGTCTCATCCTCTGAGTGCTGCGATTACAGGTGCACGCCACCAAACCTGGTTTAAGAACTATTTCTAAGGCTCCATTCACTCTCTGTCACTTGAATTGACTGATTTGCTCTCTGCTCCAACCAAATGGGGGCCCTCGCAAGGCATATTTTATAGCAGAATGTACTGCCTTCTAAAAAAAATCCTTTCTTCTCTCTCTTCTTTCTGGTACCATTGGAGATTGAGCCTTTGGCCTTTGCACTGAGATACAATGTCAACCTTCCCACCCCCACCCTTTTACTTTTTAAAGACAGGGTTTTGCTAAATAGCCTGAAATTTAAATCTTTCTACTTCAGCTGAGTAGCTGATATTATAGGCATACACACTCCAGCCAGAAGAATATACATATTTTTTCATCACTTGGTCATTTTCTCATATTACATGGGAAGTCTGGATAGGGCAACCATAATTTTGTCAAAATTGGGCACTTAAAATATGTTAATTTGAAGCCAGCACTCATGAGGCTGAGGCAGGAAGATTGTTGTGAGTTTGAGACCAGTCTGAATTGCATAAACTCTCTCGAGAAGACCAAAAAAAAAAAAAAAAAAAGTTAATTTGAGCTGACGTGTATCACAGTTACTCAGGAGGCTGAGTCAAGAAGATCAGAAATTCAGGGCTGGGCTGGGTAATTTATTGAGACCCCCATCTCAAGAAAAAAACAGTGTTAAGTACTTTGGCATAAGAAAAATCCAGATCCACGTACTGTATCTGCTTTACCAGGTACTATTTAAAATTTACATATCTACTTCAGCAATGGAGTGACAACATGTGATTTTTGTTTTAAAGAGCATATCTAGCTGAGCTTGGTGGTACACACCGATTACCCCAGGTATTAGGGTAATAATGGAGCTCTTGCAGGAAGATACAAAGTTCCAGGCTAGCCTGAGTAGTTTAACAAGACTGTCTAAAGATAAAATCAAAAGAGCCAGGGATATAGCTCAGGAGTAGAACACTTGTCTAATGTATGCAAAGCCCTGGGTTCAATCTCCAGCACCACAAAACAAAAATGAACCATCTTATTTGTTCTGTGATAATTACTGAGGTAAGAAGTGTGACTGAGCATAGGGGTAGCAGGTTCAAGATCATTTAAGGCAGCAGTGCCCCAGTTTTTGGCCTGGAACTGACTTGTGGAGACAATTTTCCCACAGAACTGGGGGTGGGTGTTGGAATGATTCAAGTGCATTACATTTATTGTGTATTTAGTTCTACTATTATTAGATTGTAATATATAACAAAATTAATACACAACTCACCATAATGCAGAATCAGTGAGAGCACTGTGTTTATTTTCTTTCAAATAGATGACCCTAACTGAGAGAGAGGCAGTGGCCCCTGATCTGTGTTGCTTATGTCCAATCTATTCTGTCACTTTGTTTTAGATGCTGTCACTGCAAAAAACCCTGCTTCATATTGTTAAGATGTTGGAAGTAGGCTTTTCAGTGCTTTGTGGCAATCTCAAGCTATTCTGCTTTGACTTTTTTTTTTTTTTTTTTGAGACAGGGTTTTACTATGCAGTTCAGGCTGGCCTTGAACTCACTTTGTAGCCCAGGCTGGCCTTGAACTCACAGGGATTCTCTTGCCTCAGCCTCCTGAGTGCTGGGATTACAGGCATGTGCCACCATGCCTGACTCTGCCTTGATTCAAGAAGTTGATCCTCTTTTAGCAAAAAGTGAAAGGCTATTTCCCAGGCTTATTCACAAATGCATCTTGGGTCCTTTCCTTTCCAGTTTGGGGTCTTCTTTGGCTGGGAAGTAATGCTTAAGCTCTTCTGAAAGCTGAGATAGGTGCTCATGCACTGGCTAGGAGAAAGAAGGCTCCAGCTCAGTCTCTTTCAAAATCTCTGCAAATATTTAAAACATGACCCAAATCCCGACTTTTTCTTGTCCCCATAATTCCAGTTTGGCTTTGAATGCAGTCACTTTATCTGCTGACTTGAACATAGTGAACATTCTCCATTGGACTGACAGGATGAGTTTGTTGAACAAGTTGAGTATGTCAAAGCTGAAATACTCTGGCCAGTGAGCTACAAAGCCATCTCATTTCTGTGTGTAAAAAAACACCTGTGTTGGGCCGGGGGTTTAGCTCAATGGCTTAAGTGCCAACTTGGCAAACTTGAGGTTGTAAGTTCAATCTCTGGTACCAAAACAAAACAAAAACAAAAACACACATGTGCTTCACATCCATTTTCTCACAGAGCTGCTCAAACAGACATGGGTAGAGGGGGTGATTTTAATGTGGTTGATCAGGTGACACTCAGCATTTCTCTATGGATGACACAGCATACAGACTCACACTCAGAGGCTACCTTTCTGACTCAAGCAGCTGCCTGACCTGTGCATGTACCAAAATGACCAATTCAGTTTTCTTGATATTATATTACTCAAAGACTTGAATGTGATTGCAGCTGTGATGGTGGCTGGCAACAAAAGTGCACATAACTTATGTTCATGCACATCCTCCTGAAAAATATATATTGCAACGAAACAACCATTGTTGTCAACATTGGTAAAGTCATCAACCTGGACTGGGTACCAGAGTGAGTTAGAGTCCTCTCTAACAATTGTGCTTTAATATCGTCTTCTATTTCATTAGTTCATCAAGTTATGGTGCTAGCTGAAAGAGGAACATGTGACCTCTTGAACTGTAGCCTCTCCTAAATATTCATGACAAATGTCATTAGCAGTAGGATCAATTCTTCACCAACAGTAGAGGGCTTCATAGCTTTAGCAGTGCAGTTAGCCACTAAGAATGATGCTCTCGGTGCAGACGCATTTGATGAAGTGGTGGCCTTTAACAATTGCTTCTGTCCACTTTTTTTTTGTTTTAAAACACTTTGAAAATTTATCCTTTAATGTATGGTGTTGCATTTGTTTCTGGTGAAACAGTTTTGAAGGTTTCATGGCTTCTCTGGGTAGACAACTGCCACATACACATACAAAGTGGGCCTGGAGAATGTGAATCATCTATTGTAATGAACTCAAAGTGTACTTTTCTGTTGGTAGTCAGTCTTCTGCTGTCTCATCGTTGGACCTTTTCAAAAAAGCTTTCCAGGGATGTTTGTTTTTCACTCATTTTAGCTAGGCATTAGCTTGAAGGCTTACTAAAACTATGCCTAGTGAAGAAAGAGGCACAGGTAAAATTGGTAAATAAAATAATAGGCAAGCCACATGCAGACTACATGACAAGATTCTGCCTTAAAACTTGGCACCAGACACAGCTCTACAATGGAAGTACATCAAATCATTTGCCACAATAAAAGCCTGTCACTAAATGCAGCTTAGCTGTCAAATGCCTCTCACTGACAGGATTCTTATATGAGTCTGCTTACAATTGATTTATTATGGTCTCTGTATTTACACCCCTTTGGTCATATTAATATGTATTTCAGCGGCTCCCCAGTGTTAGCATCACTGCCTCAGCTCTGCGTCAGATCATCGTGTATAGATTCTCAGAAGGACAGCACAATGGAGATCCCTTGCATCTGCAGTTTGCAGTAGGGTTCACAAGCCTATGGGAATGTAAGGTCTGCTATCAGATAGAAGGTAGTGGTGATTCAAATGACTGAGAGAAGCTGTAAATACAGAAGGACCATGCCCATAATCCCAGCACTTGGGAGGCTGAGGCAGGAGGATCGTTGTGAGTTCGAGACCAGCCTAGGCTACAAAATGAGCTTAAGGCCAGGCTGAACTGCAGAGACCCTGTCTCAAAAAGACAAAAAAAAAAAAACAAAAAACAAAAACCCAAAATACAGAAGGGCCTTCATTTGCTTGCCTGCCACTCATTTCCTGCTGTGTGGTGATATCAGTGGCTTGAAGGTTGAGGACCCTTGTAAGGAACTGTTTCAGTTTTCCAGGTTAAGAGATGAAGATGAGCTAAACCACAGTGAAAGCAAAGGCAATGGAAGAAACGAAGGGCAGATTTAAGATAAGTTTAAAGACAGAATTGGCCTTGCCTAAATACTTGATGTGATAGTAGGTAAAAGCAACATATGCAGTTATCAGTAATTTTCTCCTCTAAACAACTTTATACAACTCTTACTTATAATGTCATCATTCCACTTTATCTTTATTTACTTTCTTTATTGTATGTCATTAGTTCTTCCTCAAAGAATGCTTGCTTTGGATTATTATATAGCTTATTATGTATGATGTGGGGCTACAAGCCTGCAAAGTCAAAAAAAGGTGAGTAAAATGATTTTCAGCTACTAAAAAATGTGACCTAGGAGTTATGGATGAGGCAACCTTATCTTTTTGGTGCACAGTCAATAATCATAAAATAAAAAGCCTCCAAAGATATCATAAAATATGACTATAAGGTTTTAAGAAATATTAAAAATAAGTTGTTACTAGTCTTATAAAACCACTTGTGATTATATTTAGCTAGAAAAATTTCATTACAAGAAGGTATTGTGGTGGAACAAAATGCACCCACAAACTTGTAAGAATCTATGAACCTAAGAAAAGCAAGTTTGTATGACTAAGGGAAGAACTCCTGAGCGCCTACCACTCTGATATTATGCTCAAAGCCAAATCACACTTGCATAACGAACAGAGAAGCCATCAAAGTAAATATCAGCTTCTAAAATGTGTTTTATTCTTAAGAGTGTGGAATAGTGTGACAGAAAGAACACAGCTTAATTTAAAATGAAGACCTGGAAATGGATCTTGGGTCTGATCTTCACTTGCTGGATCTCTCTGTTGAAGTTACTCAGTAGTTTTTATTCTCTGATTTCTTAGCTCCACCATGAACAGACCACTCTCCATTTCCTTGGGTGTACAGGGATTGAATGAGATACCACATCTAACACTAAGTTCCTTTCTTTTTTGCCTAGAGATAATTTTAGCAATAAGGTAAAGTGCTATGCATTTATGTATAACAAGAGACAGAGGAAGCACCCTGACCTGTTTGGGGTTGGGGGAGGAGTCAGGGAATGTCCTCAGTAGGCAGGAAGCCACTAAAGCAGGTGATCAGAGCAAGCCAAGTAAAGGCAGCAGGATGTATGTGAGTCTAGACAGGCGATGCTGAGCAAAAGAAGAGCCAGGTACTCTAAATGGTCTGAGGTGGCTCTAAGATCTAATCCCATTGAGTACAATAGAAGGTAAAGTACTGATTTTAATAACATAAACAATAGGTACTATTTATTGAGTACTTACTAGATGCTTGGAACCATTCTAAGCATTTTGCCTGTGTTGAAGTTGTCATAAAGATTTAATTGCACATGTGAAATATTTAGAACACTGCTTGGCACATAGTATCCTGGTTTTGAAGTTTGAACCCAGGCTTTGATGTGTGAAGTAAGCATTCTATTACTGAGCTACATCCTCAGAAATATCTGGATTGTTGATATTATTATGTCTCTGGATATTAGAAATTGAGGTTCTATATTATGAGTTGAAGTTTATTTCTCATTTGTGAGAAATTAGAAAAGAGCCACAATCTGATTAAACCTCTAGACACACCAATTACCAATTTACACTATACATGGCAGAATATGTTAGAGCATAACACAGGGATATAAATGGTAAGAACAACAAAGGGGAAACAGGCATCTATGGATTAAAAGTGACAAGGAACATTTCAATCCTTTGGAGGGTGTCGACATTATTTCGATCCTGACTTTTTCTTGTTTTGTTTTGAGATAGGGTTTCATTATGTAATTCAGGCTGGCCTTGGACTCAGTATATAGCCCAAACTGGCCTTGAACTTGCAGCGACTCCTGCCTCAGCCTCCTGAGTGCTGGGATTACAGGTGTGCACCACCACTCTGGCATCCTGATTTGAATAAACAAACAAACAAAATGACATAATAGGGGAAATTATATACACTAACTAGGTATAGGGTAAAGGTTATTTTATTGTATAATGATACTATAGTTATGTTTAAGAAGCATCTTTATCTTTCAGCAATACATTTAGAAATAATTATTTTTTTAATTTAATTTTTTTCACATCCATTTTATTTCAAAGAGAAAAAACAAAGAAAAAGAAAACAAAATTTCAAAATGTGTCAATCAGGGGACAATACATTGCACATTGTCATCCCCAAATCATCCACCCAGAGTACAAGAGATCTGCATTCAATTGTCCAAACAATACCAGCACAAATCTTTCTCTTCAGTGAGCTCAGAGAAATCAATAATATAACTATCTTAACTTTTTTTTTTTGATACCAGGGATTGAACTCTTGATCTCACGCTTTCCAGGCAGGTATCATGCCACCGAGCTATATTCCTAGCCCCTTAACTATTTTTTATATACCTATATATAAATCTATATATACATGTTGTTTCTTTCAGCTTCTCACACTAGTGAGACAATACGATATTTACATATGTGTGTCTGATTTGAAATACTCCTGAAACAACCTGATATCTGGGATGGATCTGTGTCAAAATAATCAGAAGAATAAAGGAAACAAGACTGACCGTGAGATAACTGGTTACATGCAGGCTTACTACATGCTTTTTTTTCACTATACATTTCTATTTTTGTGTATTGGAGAAATTTTCCATAAAAAAGTGAAGGGCCCAGCACTTGGGAGGCTGAGGCAGAAGGATTGTTACAAGTTTGAGACCAGGCTGTGCTACAAAGTAAGCTCAAGGCTAAACTTCATAGTGAGACCTTGTCTCAAAAAGACAAAAGAAAAAAAAGTGAAGGAAAGGGAAAGGAGACAAGGAGAAGAGAAAGGGAAAACCAAAAAAAAAAAAGAGCAAGAGAAAAAGAGGAAAACATGGAAACGAAGTTTTTGTAAATGGGAGGGGAGTGTGGAAAGGTTGAAGGGAGGGGGGAAGAATGGGGGAAAAAACTCAAGTTATATCAAATTCTCTATGTGATCTCTACGTATACCTAAAATGTAGAAGCTGGGCGTGGTGGCTCACGCCTGTAATCCCAGCACTTGGGAGGCTGAGACAGGAGGATCATTGTGAGTTCTAAACAAGCCTGGGATACAAAGTGAGCTCAAGGCCAGCCTGAACTGCATAGCGAGACCCTGTCTCAAAAAGACAAAAAAAGTGTATCAATAAAATCTGATTAAAAATAAAAGGAAGGGTGAGATGAAGTCAGAGAGTAGTCAGAGCCAAGCAGGAAGGGGGCCTCGTGTGGTTAATACAGAAAAGGGAGAGCACATGGCATATGGGTATGCAAAGGAGGGGTAAGTTCCTGGATTCGCACCAACTCAGAGAACTGAGGGATATGGTGCTGGATAGGAAGTCATTAAGGATGATGGCAGAGAGTGAAGTTGTGGGTAGAGGTGAGCTGGTGCAAAGTGGGGAATGGAGCAAAATGTGGTAGGTGAGCAACTGAAAGCACAAGGGAGGTGGGTAATGGCCCAGGGCATCCTGTGGAATAAGGCATCACCATCCCTATCACTCAGTTCGAGGGAAGACAGAGTTCTTGACAGAACATGGTGACAGGAGTGGTGTCCCCAGGTGGAGAGGTTGTGGGATAATGTACGCTCAACTAAGAAGTACATTGCCACCTGGGTTAGTGATGCATGAGGGAGGCTAAGGCAGGAGGATTGCTGTGAGTTTCAGGACAGCCTGGGCTATGTAGTGAGTTCAAAGCCAGCCTGAACCACATGGTGAGACCCTGTTTAAAAAAAAAAAGTACATTGCTAAGTTTTCTAAAGTAGCTGTACTATATTATAGTTACTAGCAACATGCAAGGGTTTTAGTTATTTCATAACCGTGCCAACAATTAGTATTCCTAACCTTCTAGATTTTAACCATTCCAATCAGCATACATTGTCTCACTGTGGTTTTATCTTGCATTTTCCTGATGATTAAAGATGTTAATCACTGAAGCTAATTTTGATTTTATGTGTAAGTTGTAACAAAATACACTAGTCTCTATGGACTACCTTGATTAATGATATTTATTTCAACATTTCTATACTACATTATTTTACAGAGGAAGATTATATAATTCTAACACCATAAGCCACACATGCACATGCACAAAGACCAATTTGTGGAACCAATCAAACTTTAGGTATGCTGTCAGGTCCAAAGGCTTCTTTCATTCTTGTTAAGAGGAGTGCTATCCTTCTCTTTCATACAACACAAACTTTAGGTAAAATGTCACTTTGGTACAATATATCCATTATCAGCAATTTAGCATCCACTAGAAAATAAGCTCCAAGAGGCCTGTTGGTGTTCTAATGTTGCCACTTCTACTGTCACAGTCTGGTTATGATACAGCAAATAAAAAAGATTCCATACAAATGGTACTGTTTTTGATGAATGAAAGTCAAATTTTCAATTCAATTCTCATGCACACCTTTGAAACTAATGTAGAATGCATGGAAGCGGATTTTTGCTTCAGTTATTACCTTTGAGAGGAGCTACATTATAAAAATGCTAAAGGAAACAAACTGTAATTTCCCCAAACTTTAGGAAGATTTCTTTTCTCTTTTCTTTTCTTTTCGAGGAAGGGTCTCACTATGTAGTTCAAGCTAGCTTTGAACTCACTTTGTAGCCCTGGCTAGCCTCAAACTCCTGCCTCAGCCTCTAGAGTGCTGGGATTACAGGCGTGTGCCACCATCCCAGGCCGCCAGATGCTTTTTTAAAAAAATGTTATTTTCGAGAGCAACCCATTTGGGATCCCTCCTGTCTCTCAGGAGCTATTCCTACTCTCCCCGCCCCCCCCCGCTTTTTTTTTGTACCAGGGATCAAACTCACGACCTCGCATTTGCCAAGCAGGCACTTAGGCCACTGAGCTAAACCCCTGGCCCCCTGTTCCCCATTCTTATTTCCCAATACATTTTCCTACTCTAAATAAAATAAATAAATAAAATTTTCTGTCAGTATTGGGGATCGAGCTCAGGATCTCCACACTGACCTGTCTCCAGTCCCTTTTTATCTTGAGCCACAGTCTGGCTCAGTGGCTAAATTGCCCACTTTGGGCTCGAATTTGCTATCTTCCTGCTTCAGCCTCCGGGAGTGTTATAGGTGTGTGCCACCGCGTCAAGCGGAAGATGCTTTCTGAGATAAATTCTTTTTATATCTTTTGTAAGACCCGTGACAAATTACCTCAGAGCTGTTTAGATACGCTATCTTGGGGATAATCGAACTGTTTCCTGACTCAAATCGCAGATTGCCTGACGGCAAAAAAGAAGAAAAAAAAAGGAAACATCTGCAATCTTTTCTCCCCTTCCAATCAAGCGATATCAAGCTCTTCTCTGGGACGCGCCCCGACCGCCTCCGCACACGCCCCGAAGTCATTTAGCTTCGATTCCCTCGCGTCCCCCTCCCCGCGCGGAGCCGCTGTCACTCGAGGGACAGCGCGGGCTCCTCCAGCGGCCCCGCGGACCCCGCCCGCCTCCCGGAGCCCGCCGCTCACCCGCACCGGCCCGCCGCGCGCCCCGCAAGAGCGGGGTGCTGTCCGCGCCGTCTTCGCCGTCGCTCGCGGCCAGACCGGAGGCTGAGGGCCGCATGTCACCTCCACAGGGGGGACACACTCAACCGAGACTGCAGTAGGAAAGCCACGGCCTGGCCCCGCCGCCAAGACCGCCCCGCCTGGCTCCGCCCCCAGCCCACGTCGCAGCCTCAGCCCCGCCCCCAGTCGACCGCGTCGACTCCGCCCCCGCCATTTTAGATGCGGGCAGGGAAAGCGAAGTCTTCCAATTCCGCCTCCTCAGGTCGCCGCCTGAGGGTTCTTGGGATCGTCTTCCCTCAGACGGCGGGTAGTGAGAGGCGTGAGGCGTGCCCCAGACTGCGGGGCTGGGGCAGGAGTCAGGGAGGGACAGCCTGGGCTGGAAAGTTGTCACGACTCTAAGCGACCTTTGTGCGGTCTGCCCCATGACAGCTCGTGATCCAAGTGGCTTTTGAGGTGGAAGCAGGGTGCATCGCTCATGTGACTTTCATAGGTCAGGACGACCCGAGAACAGACTCACTCTGCAACTACCTTGCCCAGGGCAGCGGGAAGCCTGGGCCGGGTTCCGGGAGCGGGAGGGGCGCGGCCCGCTGGAGGGCGCCGGGGGCGGGGCTTCGCCGCAGTGGCCGCGGGTCAAGTCGCGACCCCCCCCACCACCCTGAGGGACTGCGGTCCTCTCGCTGGGACCTGCACACCTACGAGAGTGCAAGAGACCGCTCGGCGGCGCGGGTGGACGCGTGGATCCGAGCTGCGCGGGGTGGTGGTGGTGAATATTTTGTGTCACCTATTTTGCTTAAACCCATCAAGCTGTTTGCACAGTGCGGTGGGCCTCGTTCAGTCAGTGGAACGTCCGACCAGGACAAAAAGATAAACCTCTCACCCCTTCTCCCACCCCAGTTAAGGGGATCCGCCAGCAGACCTGCCTTCTGTTTCACCTGCCGCGTCTGCTACCTCACACTCCAGGCTTCTGCACCCCGCAACTGGGTCCGCAGCCAGCACCTCGGCACTCCCCATTGCTCCTGTATCTTGAGAATCTGACCCGTTCGCGGTGGGCCTGAGACTTGCTGGTAAGGCACCAGGTGACGACCCTAATATGGTCATAAAGGACTGCGGGGGCTTAGCTTTCTTCCTGGTTGTTCCCATTCCTTGCTCTGGCTGGCTCACGGCTGGGCTTGGGGCCCAGGAATAAAGACTCATAAGTCTTGGAAGATTTCGAAATAGATGGAGTTACTTGTTTTTGTGTGATTTTCTCTTTACTTTTAGAAGTTTTAGGTTTACACTTGCAAAGAGAATAAAATCTAAATTCCTTGGCAGAGAGCACAAGACCTTTAAGAACTGGCCCCAGTGTACATTTTCAACCTCATTTTCCATCCCTGTCACCACCTCTGTTTTACACACTGCTCGTGGAGCCTGGTACACATCGTGTTTCCCTTGGGTTCTTTCCACCACGTGCCTGCTGCTTTTGTGTGTGGTGAGTTTATCCTTGAAGGCGAAAATGTCATCTTTTACTTAATGATTCCTTGGTAATCTCTCCCTTACTCTTCACCCTTAAGGATGTTACACATACCTTTATTTAAGCACATTGTATGAATTATCTAAGATGGTTTAATGGCTAATGAGTCATTCTTTGAGAGCATGAAACTTAACTTCCAATCCCAGCTGTAAGCAGAGGGAATAAATATTTATGGGGCTCCAAGTTATGTGTCATGCACTGTCCTGGTTGCTATGGTGGTAGGTGCAAGCTATAAACATGGTTTCTGCTTTTAGGGAGCTTCTCAGCGAAATGTCCCTTGAAGGAAATATTTAATACTGTACAATGGAACTATAAAATATTTCCCTAATACTTATGGAAGCTAGAGGACATTTATCGCTATTTTCTAGAGAGGAAATGTGTGATTAATGTATTCCAAGGGAAGAGTGATAATATTTTTTAGGAAGGAGTTTAAAAAATGGATAGTCTGGAATAGTTTTCCATTTCCTGTTTCTTTTAGGCAGTTCTATTCAGCTGGTGTTCTCAGATAATGATCAAATAAAAACAAGATAGAAAATGTGCAGTTTTCTGTCATACTTACATGATAGCATATATTCATTTTCATAGGAGAGTTTGAATTTTATCTGCTTTACAACTTAGCAACTGGCAATTCTGTATGCAGTTCTTGCAACATACAGACATGTGAGTATTATAACCATTTTAAAGGAAGAACTAACACGTGAGAGTTGAATGATATAATTTGTCCAAAGTCAGTAGGAGCTACTATTAAAATTCAGATGCATTGCCTTTCTTAGTATTCAAATCCAAGTGTGGTATTCCTCTGTCATTCTCTTAATTTTTTTAATTTTAAAGAGGATAAAACCAAGGCAAGCTGGGCGTGGTGGCTCACGCCTGTAATCCCAGCACTCTGGAGGCTGAGGCAGGAGGATCGTTGTGAGTTCGAGACCAGCCTGGGCTACAAAGTGAGCTTAAGGCCAGCCTGAACTGCATAGCAAGACCCTTTCTCAAAAAAAAAAAAAAAAAAAAAACCAAGGCAAATAAAACAATAAAATCAATCAAAACAAATCAGTGTAATTAATACAGGACTTCAAAACATTATGAAATCAATGAAAGTTACCATAATACCTTTTGTTGTCTTCAAAATAGCTTCAGATACCTTCAAACACAGTAAAAATCAAACAACAGAATAGAATAGAAACAATAAAAATAAAGCAATAAAACAAGACAATAGTAAATCCAAAATGGCTACCATAATGTATCTTGCTATCTTTGAAATAGCTGCTCATGCCATTGGGTTAACATAATCAAACAAAACAAAAGAATAAAACCCAATCTAACAAAACAATGGATATGATAGAAGACTTCAAAACAAGACAATAGGGAACCAACAATGGCTACAACCCTCAGAAGAAGATCCCTGCCACACTGTGTACCACTATCCTCTGAACAGATGGTCAGACTACTAGCCCTAGACCTGCAAGGTCTGTGAAACATCAAAGCACCACAGGCATCCAATTGCCTTTCACCTTGATAGCTATCGTTACAGCCTGTGTTTCTCCAGATCAGCCAGTTGCTTATAGGGTGGTGGTGGTGGGGATTGGTACTTCTTGTTTGCCAGCCTGTGTGCCAGAAGGGGCTTGGGTCTGGCTGTCCCTGCTCTGGCAGTGGCCCTTGCATGGCACTGGTTCCCAGGCAGGGCTTGCTTCTTGGTGTGGCCTTGTTCTTTCCCCACTGCAGTGCTGACTCATTTATTTATATTTATTTATCTATTTATTGGTACTGGGGATCTACCTCACGACCTTGTGCTTGCCAGGCAGGTGCTTATGCCGCTGAGCTAAAGTCCCCAGTCAAATTTAAGAAATTTTAAATAAATCAATTTTTACAAATGTTGAAAGATATAAATGGAGCAGGTGGGAGTAAATCAGCTGCAAGAGTCATGAAAAGCAGAATGACCTTCAGAAATGAGCTAAAAAGTGTATGAAAAGCAACTCAAAATTGAATGAGTTGGGCCAAGCAGAAGTTTAAGGTTCAAAATCCAAGCAGTATGTGAGGCCATAGTGATACTGTGTCAGCCCTTCCCGATAACTGTTTGGTGAGAATTCTTTGTACATACAGGTTAATTTCCTCCTCCTTTCTTCCCATGCTTCTTCCCTGCCCTTCTTCCTTCCTCCTTCTCTTTCTTTTTTTTAAAATAATATTAGGGATTGAAACTAGAGAGTGCTCAGCTACCTCCCCAGCCCTTTTTAGTTTTTAATTTTGAGAAAGTATCTCACCAAGTTGCTTAGGCTGGCCTTCAGCTTCAGCCTCTTGAGTGGTTCCATCACAGGCAGGTGCCAGCCGAGCTGATGTACGTATTTTCTTGCATAATGAACCGTACAGTGGTTCAGAAACTAATTTTTGTCATTTTACCACAGAAAACCTGAAATCAGTGGAATTTGAAAAAACCACTGTGTTGAGACGTTAACATGCAAAAGCACATATTTAATGTATCCAGTTTGAGGAGAACAGAGAGCTGCCTGCGCCCAGGAAACCATCACAGCAGTAGGTATAGACATACCCACCACCTTCAGAAGCTTCCTTGGGTCTCTTGTAAGGACACTTAACATGATACTCTACTGTGCAGTACGGTTACTAACTATAGATGTTATGTGTGGCAGATCTCTAAAGTCTACTCATATAAGTGAAATTTTATACCTATTGAATAGCCTCATTTTATCCCTGCTCCATCTTATGGAAAATTCCATTTTATTCTTTTTTTTTTTTCTCCCTTTGGGGCAGGGTCTCACTATGCAGTGCAGGCTGGCCTTGAACTCACTACGTAGCCCAGGCTGCTGAGAACTCACAGTGATCCTCCTATATCAGCCTCCCAAGTGCTGGGGTTACAGACATGTGCCACCATGTCCTTCTCTTCCCTGCTTCTACAGATTTGATTTTTAAAAAACACCTCATGTTATAGTTTGGATCTTGAGTGTTCCCTAGAAACCCACATGTTAAAGGCTTGTCCCCACCCTGTGGTAGAACCTTGAGCAGTGCGCCTCAGTGGAAAGAAGGTGGTTACTGGGATATGCCCTTAATGGGAATGATAGGCTGCTGGCCCCTTCTTTCCCTGTCTTTGTTTCCTGTCACCTAACATGAGCAGACCCCTTGGGTCATGTGTTCCTGCCATGGTGTACTGTGCTGCCACAGTCAAAGCAATAAGGCCAAGTACAGGGACTGAAAGCTCTGAGATTGTGAGGCAGAACAAACCTTTCTTTTGTAAAAGTTGATTATCTCAAGTGTTTTGTTGCAGTGATGGCGAATTCACTAACACGTCTCATGTGTCCTCTCACTGGCTTGTTTCACTAAACATTACACCCTCCAGGATCATCTGTGCTGTCCTAGGCAGCAGGGTTTCCTTTTTGGAGGGGGGTTTGAGTAAACTTCACCATGAATACAGTGGGGTGTTTTTTTTTTTTTTTTTTTGCTTGTTTGTTTTTTGGTACCAGAAATTGAACTCAGGACTTTGTGCTTGCCAGGCAGGTGCTATGCCACTTAGCTATATCCCCAGCCCAAACACACTGTATTTTTCTTTTACTTATTTCATCTGTTGATGGGCATTTTGATTTTCATATCTTAACTATTGCAAATAATGCTGCAATGGACATAAGAGAACTGGTGTCTCTTTGAGATTCTTTCTTTCTTTTTTTTTTTTCGCTTTTGAGTCGGGTGCTGGCTGTGTAGTTGAAGCTGGCCTTGAACTCATACTTCTTCTGCCTTGGCTCCCTGAGTGCTGGGATTATGGCTATGTGCCATCATGCCTGGCTCAAGATGATTTCAGTTATTTAGTGTATGTATACTCAGATACGAAGTTACTGGATCACATGTTAGTTCTATTTTTAACTTCTGAGGAAGTATGGTCTTTTGACTGCATTGTATTTGCTTTTTTTTTTTTTTTTTTGTCTTTTTGAGACAGGGTCTTGCTAAGCAGTTCAAGCTGACCTTGAGCTCACTTTGTAACCCAAGATGATTTTGAATTTGCAATGATCCTCCTGCCTCAGCCTCCCAAGTGCTGGGATTACAGGCATGCACTACATACCCAGTTTCTGCATTTGCTTCTTATAAACAGTGTACACTGATTCTTTTCCTCCTACATCCTTAACTACAATTATTAACTTTTGTCTTTCAATTATAGCTATAGTATTTTAATTTTTACATTTATTTTAATTAATTAATTAATTAATTAATTAATTAATTTTTTTGTTGGTACCAGAGATCGAACTCATGACCACGCACTTGCAAGGCAGGCACTTATGCAGCTGAGCTAAATTCCCGGCCCCTATTTTTTTTATTTTACAGGTAATAAAACTCCACAAAACAAACAGAATAAGACCAATTAAAACAAAGCAATGAAACTGGTATAGAACTTTGAAGCAGGATAACAGGAAAACGACTACCATAGTATATCTTGTTATTGTCACAGTACTTGTCCATTCCATCAGATATAGCAAAATCAAACCAAAACAGAATAAAACCAATCAAAACAACACTGAATAAAGCAAAACAATCAGAACAAAACAGTGAGAATAATATTGGACCTCAAAACCAAGATAGAAGGAAATTCCCCATATTTGGTCTACTACATACTGTCTTTTTCCCAACAGATGCTCAGACCACTGGCTCCAGGCCTGCAAAGTTGACCAAACAATACAAGCATTTGGTTGCTTCTTGTACCTCGATTGCTATCAACTCAGCCTGTCCTCCAAACCATCCGGTTGCTTATGGTGGTGGGGGGTGGGATGGGGGGTAGCTCAGCTCTTCATTCTCAGCCTGTGCACCTGTAGGCTCAAAGTGTTACAGGCAGCTGAGCTAGTTAGAAATATTATGGGCAGTCAGACAGGTCTGGGCCCTTGAAGAAGCTGGCACAGAGGACCAGATGTCTGATGACCTTGGAGGAGACACACACTTCTTGCTGTGGCCATATCTTGGGACAGAAGGCAAAACAAATGCAGCCATACCCTTAAATATAATCCTTAGGGATTAAGTCTGGATCACCCTAGGGAAGAGTCACTGTTCTCTAAGAATGCCCTCTTTTTACATGACTCACTTCCCCATTTGTTCCCAATTTAATCAGTTTTACCTGAGCTATTAATCTTACTGGCTAAACTTAGCTCTGTCCCACCTCATGCCCGTCTACCTTGCAGTTTTCCCCAATTTTAGACCCACCTCACCTCATGGTTTTACTCTATAAAAATCCCCACAAAAGACAGAATCTTTGGCAACCCACTTGGGACCCCTTCTGTCTCTCTCTCTCAGACAGAAGCTTTCTTTCTCTCAATAAATATTTCTGCTCTTAACCTCTGTTGTTCCTAAAACTCATTCTTAGATTTTAGTGAACACGAACTCCTTCTGGACATATAGTAGATGAAGAGTTTCATTCTCCTATATCAACAGGAGGCCATATCTTTTCCTGGGCTCCACATGACTTGCGGGGCTAACAGAAAGGCTGGCTATTTGACTTCTTGGTGGGCTTCACGCAGTCCCAGCATGGCTGATTCTTGGGGGGCACTGACTTTTCTCTTCGTGGGCCCTGCATGGCCATTCGCATGTCTCATTTTGAAAAATGTCTACTTAGGTCTTTTTCCTTGTTAGTCAGACTCCCTCCTGGAAGGCTTCAGTGGGACCTGATCCCAGCCCCGACCTGCTTGCCAGCCAAGACAGAGTTCTCAGCCGGGAGCTCAGCTCAGCTCCAGGGTATCATCTGCAGACACAAGATAAGACAAGGCAAGAGATAAGAGGGGACAAGGAATTTTGCAGGTCCTGGGGACATCTGGAGACACTTGAAAATTTACACCAGATGCTTCAAGGACTTTGCCCACTGAGGAGCAAGACAGCCAGAGAAGTCCTTGACCACAGATGTTTATTAAAATCTTCCCACCAAGTGTCCCTACAAAAGGGGCCACTTCCCTTTGCTCCCTATAGTCTTTTTGCCCTCTGTCTGCCTGCACCCAGGCACAGTAAATTCCACTCCATGTTGCCTTTACCCAAGCCTGTGGTCTCTGCCCCTTGCACCACTTGGATACTTCCCTCCCTCTTTCTTTCTGTTCCTCTCCTTCTCCTTCCTCCCTCCCTCCCTCCCTCCCTCCCTCCTGTCTGTCTGTCTCTTCCTCTTCCTCCCTCTCCCTATTCCTCCTCCCACTTCGTGGAGCTTAGCAGGGTGTAGTACCACATGCCTGTTATCCTGACACTCTAGGAGGCTGAGGCAGGAGGATTGAAAGTTTGAGCTCAGCCCAGGCAATTTAGCAACTTAGAGGAGCCCTGTTTTTAAAAACAAAGAAGCAAAAACAAACAAAACAAAAAACTGGGGATGTAGCTCACTTTAAAACCCTGGATTCAATCTCCAGTGCAGGGAAAACAAGCTGAGATGTTTGAGGGAAAGAGATTGAAGAAGACAGTGCCAGGAAGAAAGTTCCAAAAGCATTTTGAAAGACAGAACAGAGAAAAGATACTTAACCTATTAACCTATTAAAATCTTAAATTGTCTTTCATGTTAATTTCTGCTTACTTGAAAAAGAAATCTCAGCAGTCCTATTGTTTTATTGCCACCCTATTTTATCTTTTTCCTTTTTTCCCTTTTTTTTTTTTTTTGTCTTTTTGAGACAGGATCTCACTATGCAGTTCAGGCTGGTCTTGAGCTTACAAGGATCCTCCTGCCTCAGCCTCCCAACTGCTGGGATTACAGGTGTGAGCCACTACATTTTTTTTTTTACCCTGTTGTTTAGTATGTAGTCAGAATGATGCCAGCTCAGCAGCAGTGATATCAGAGGTAGACTCTACACACAGTTTCACAGAAGAGAATGTGGTGATTAATCTTTTTGTTTTTTGACAGGGTATCCCTGTGTTCAGGCTGGCCTTGAACTCACTGCAGTCAGTGATTAATCTTGATTATCAACTCAACTGGCTCAGGAGCTGCCTAGAAAATTAGTAGAGCACATTTCTGCATGTCTGAGTGGGTGGGTCATAGGGGAGTGACTTTGGGGACTATGTGTAGTCCCTGGCCTGTTCCTCTTGTATGACCCCCACCATTCCTCCTGGATGCTATGAAGTGAGCAGCTTCCTGGCATTACACCCTTCCACCATATTTCTACCTTGGAGCCAGCCAGCCAGGAACTGAATCCTCTAAAACTGTGAGCCAAAATAAAGTTCTGGTTAGGTTTTTAGCGCAATAAGAAAGAAGATATAAAATAAAAGTAGCCTTTATTCCGAGGATGTGGAGAGAACTCCATGGCTATAGAAGCATGGCATTCTCTGACCTGACCGTGGAGCATTGGATGTACATATAACCTCTGACAGGGGCGGTGCTTAGGGCGGGCATAGATGATGCACAAGGAGCTGATTGGAACCCTCTGTGCACACAAACAGGAAGGGGAGTTGCAATTAGGGCTGAGGAAGAAGCAGGAAGTAGTAGGCATTCCTGCTTTGTTCTTCTGCCACGTTAGATCGCCATGACTGTTAGACCACTGCCATGACCATACAGTAATTTATTCTAGAGCAAAATCCTTTCAGTTCCCTCATTTAAATTGTGGATATTGGATGTTTTGTCCAGCAGTGGAAAAGATGATGCTTCTGTGAGCTTGAAGGGGATAATTTTTGGTTTTTATGTGGAGTTCAGGCTTTGTTTTAACCCCTCCCCACAGGAATCATGAGTGGAACTATGGCAAAGCCTTTGTTTTGGTGGTGCTTGAGACTGAACTCAGGGCTTTCACACCAGGCTCTATGCCCATCTGGCCCCTGCTTCTTTAAAATTTTGAGGTATTGCTCAGTTGCTAAGTTGCCCAGGCTGAGCTTGAACTTGGGCTCTTCCTGCCTCAGCCTTCCAGAGTGCTAGGATTACAATGTGTGCCACAACACCCAGATCAAACTGATTTTTTTGTGCATGTGTAGGGTAGTAGGAAATGGACTTAGGGGCTCATGCATGCTAGGCAAGCACTGTACCACTGAGCTGCATCCCTAGCCCCTGAAGGGAGTGGTTTGACCTGAAGAGATGATCATAGCAAGGCCAGAAACCAAGGATAACTTTTAACTTTATCTTTGTGCTAACAACGCTTGCAGCATCGCAGAAATGTATTCCTGTTTTGGTTCAGTGTAAAAGGAACAAACTGCTACTAAATGCTAGGTGTTCACGTATTTAATTCGGAAGTATCCATTGGACCAGGCATCATTTTTCTTACGTTTAGTTGAGGAAACCTGAGCTCAGCCAGGGTAAGCAGAGGGCCTAGAATGAGCTGTGTCTTGTCCCAGGTTCCATGTTCTTTCCTTGCTATAGTGTGGTAGACCACTTCCGAGCTCCCCACACCAGGGGACCAGTGTGCATATAACTCTGCTTGTCTGTTGTCCGAGCCGCCCTCTCTGGGTAGGGTCTCAGGCTGAGGACTGACTGGTGTGCCCTTGCTAGTGTGAGAACTAAGGAGGCTCGATTCCATCATCAAGTCCAGGGGCCTTGCACAGGCCTGGAAATGGGAACCTCAAGAGGGTTAGAAGTCAGGGAGGCAGGAGATGCCAACAATAAAGATTAAAGATATTTTGATGGTACTTTTCCCTCATGAATGCCAAATGCCTTGGAAGAATATTTTGGAAAAAGAAACTCAGTCAGCACTTACAGGACTATGTTAGCTTTCCATGATTGAACAAATGTCTGAAACAATCAACTTATAAAGAGGCAAGATTTGTCTTGTCTCACCTTTGGAGGTTTCAGTCCATGGTTGACTCTGTTGACTCCATTACTCCAGGGAGTGTGTGCCTGGAAACTCACGCAGAGCAGAGCTGTCCCTGTCATGGCCAACAGGGTGACAAAGTAAGGAAGGTGCTGTGACCCCTTGCCCCTTCAGGAGTGTGCCTGCAGGGAAGAGAAGACCCCTTCCTGGAACCCACCACTTAAATTTCCATTGATTGTGCCACATGAGACTAAGCCTTTAACACACAGGCCCCATGGTCTGGGGTTTAGCTTAGCTGGCTAATGGCCTGCCCTGGTAACTGTGAGGTCATGAGTTCAGTCCCAAGTGCAAAACAACAACAACAACAACAACAAAAACCACATAAAAAACTCAGCCTATCCTTTTGGGAATGGGGATTTAGCTCAGTGGCATAAGCACTTGCTTGCCAAGTGCAAGATCATGAGTTCGATCCTCGGTACAAAAAAAAAACAGCACATGGGCCCCTGGGGTCATTTTAGAAGAAACCACACAAAAGGCCATCTGGGAGTTGTGTAGCGCTGGGCAGAGTGGGATGTCTGTCTGTTGGCTTGATAATTTCTGATAACCGCCATTGTTTTCACTGTTGATAATTTATTTTTATTTTTTATTTTGGTACCAGGGATCAAACTCACATTTGTTTTTGGTGCCTGCCAGGCAGGCACTTATGCTGCTGAGCTAAATCCCCATCCCCCCCATTTTTTGTTTTTTTGAGACAGGGGTCTTGCTATGCAGTTCAGGCTGGCATTAGGCTCTCTTTGTAACCCAGGCTGGTCTCGAACTTGCAACAATCCTCCTGCTTCAGCCTTCTTAGTGATGGGATTACAGGAGTGTGCCACTCCCTGGCTTTCATTGTTGATAATTTCTTATCTCTCAGGCACTGGAATGGATGCAGATTTTAGGAAATTACTAAACACAGTGGTGCAGGTTTAAGGAACTTACTTTATTTTGGGATTAAATTGCCAAACCAGCATAAAACTTGAAAAGGAATTCCAGTTATTACTTCAGGATAGCTCGGTCACCCATTCCGTACCCTGTTTCATCACTGTGAGACAGGTGGTCTGAGTTGAAAACTGTAGATTACTCTCTATCTCAGTTTCCTCTGCTTTGTGGTCACAAGGGAAACACACCAGCATGATCCTGTAGAAAAATTTCAGAGCACATGACTTAAAAAACTTTTCAGTATGAAACATTTTAAATATACACCAACGTAGAGAATGCTTCTGAGTTTGCCAAGCACCTCTGGTGAGCGGGGCTAGTGCCCTTGGGAAAAGCTCCCATGTAAGGACTTGGCAGAAAGCCCCATCCACAAGACCAGAAGGGGCTCCTCAGTAGGCACTGGGTGTGCTACAGACTTGATCTGGGACCTCCAAGTCTTCAAAAGTGTGACAAATACATTTCTGTGTTTAGAAGCCACCCTACTGACCGGTCATAGGTCTAAGGCCTAGAGGAGGCACTTTTGTTTGCTTTTGCAGTACTGGGAATCAGTACCACTCTAATGGACTAAGTTAGAGCTACTCTAATGGACTAAGAAACATTGTAACAGGAAGGGCTACTCTCTTCCCTCCCTTGATTTTACCCAGTGAGCATTGATGCCAAAGCTCCAAAAAGGATAAGGCTATGTGTGTAGTTTGTGTGGTGACCCTGGTAGTACGGTGCATGAGCAGCTGTGACCATTAGGTGGCAGGCTGGTGCAGAAGGCCGCTGAGGGAGGGAGAAGCGTTCTGTCTGGCTCCTTTTATGGGCACTGGCTTGCTTATTTATTTATTTATTTATTTATTTATAAAAAGCGTAAAATTGGGCACTGGGTTTTTGAGGACTGTGGCATTCTCTTCCTGGATTCATTCCTCGATGAATTGAAGCACCTGTAACCTTTGGAATCTGTTCCTTGTCAGTTGTGGTTTTAGACCTTCAATAACAAAGACCAAGCGTCCTCTTCCAGATAATGGAAGATTTTTCTTACTGTTTTAATGTTTTCAAGGGGTTCCTAGATAGACATCCAGATATGAGGTCAGAAGGTTAAAATTTTTTTTTTTTCTTTTCGAGACAAGCCCTCACAGTGTCGTTCAGCCTGGCCTTGAAATCACTATGTAGCCCAAGTGGCTGAAAACTTGCAGCAATCCTCCTGCCTCTGCCTCCCGGAGGTTGGGATTACAGACATGCACCACCATACCCAGCAGAAGCTAAAATTTTGAGCCCTTTCTGAAAGCTCATATAACAATGCAACTAAGATTTTAAAAGAACCCAGAAATGGGAATGTCATTACAGTCCCTGAGTAGATGTTGCAGCCCAAAGAAGCTATCTTCCTCCTCATTGTTCAGCCTAACACGGCCTCCAGGGGTCCAGCCCTGGTTGGGGTCCAGTTCTACTCACTCTCACCTTTCTCTTTTGTGCTCTGCAGTGGTACTACCTCCAGTGGTGGGGCTCAGTGTTTCAACCAAAATAAAGCAACCTAAAGATTGTACAGTCTTTTGGCTCAAATCAGTCTGACTACAGTGACCCCTGTGGAGTGATGAGGTTCCTGGTTGTTACTGCCTCTGATGTCTGAGCTTTCCGGGCACACCCTCCCCTACCTCCTGCCAGCCTCCCTCCCTCTTACGTGTTTTTTTTTTTTTTTTTTGATACTGGGGATCGAACTCAGGATCTTGTGCTTGCCAGGCAGGCACTTATTCCACTGAGCTAAATCCCTGGCTATCCCTGCTCCCTCTTTGATGGCCTCTGCCTCCAGCTGAGAGTTGGGGTCACAGGTGTGCCCTGTGCCTGTGGGCTGGTTTCTGGTTAGAACTCTAGCCCTTACTTGTTAATCTCATCACTGTGTTACTGAGGAGGCTCCGGAACCTCTTAAGCCCTTGAACTTCTTACCCATCCTACTGCTGTTTCAAGACTCTTGATGTTGTTCACAGTCTGCTATATTCATTTCTTTGTGGAAACTAATTAATAGAAAATTCAAGAGACTGTGTAGGCCAAATTTGAGGACCAGTAAATGTTCAGCAAGCTGCTGAATATGAGATCAACATGCACAAATTGATAGAAGGGATAATATCAATAATTCATTGAATTACGCAATAGAAAAATGCATCACTTACAGTAACATCAGGCCAGGCGTGGTGGCACATGCCTGCAGTCTCAGAACCCCAGAGGCTGAGGTAGGAGGATCACCTTGAGTTCCAGTCCAGCCTGGGCTACATAGTGAGACCCTAGCTCAAAACAAAGCAAAACAAAACCCCCAATAATGTCAAAGTCTGTACATCTAATACAGAATATACAGACCTTTACAGAGAGAGTAAAACATGTTACAATATAGGAGAAAGATAAATGTAGAATTTACTGTGTGCACTACTTTGCCTGGTCTAGAAAAGGATAAGTCAATACAAACTGGACAAAATGTCTCATGAGTCAATGTATAGTGAAAAAAAAAATGGCGATGAGTTCATGGAAATGTACTTATGGAGTGTATCACTGGAGAGTGATACCAAAGCACAGTGAGAGTTCTCTGTGCACAGAGGACACCGTGGATCCAGTGAGGGGAAGGAACAGGGATGGAGGACCTTGAAGAGGGGTGGATTTGTCAGCTAATCCTAGTCCTTCAGTTAAAAAAAAAAAAACTAATCTCAACTAATGGTTCAGGATGGCCACTCCAGAGCCAGTTGCCATGTCTGTGCAGCAGAAGGAAAGGGAGGAGGAAGGGAAAAGGCATCTCCCTTCCTTTGGGGACACCTCCTGAGCCGTGGCAGGCAGGGCTGTGACTGAGGAAGGGGCCCATCACGTAGGGAGCTCCCTGACTTTCCTTCCTGCTGTCTCTCTGGGAAGGTGAACACTGGAATCCCACCTTGGCTTTGGAACAGGACACTTGATGGTCCCAAATATTGAGAAAAAAGAAGTGCAGGAATACAGGCTACCTGTATTTGTTTTTTCTTTCTTGGCAGGGTGTCATCCTGACACAGGAATTCATTTTTCTTTTTATTTTATTGGTACATTTTAGCTATGTATAGTGATGACATTCATCACAGGGAATTTATTCCTGTACATGATATATCTTGCTTTTTTTTTGTTCCCATTCTCCTTACCTCCCTTCAGCCCCACTTCCTCTCTTTATTTACAAAAGCTTTGTTTCCATGGGACAAGAAACTTGATGGTCCTTGATCCATAGGAATTTATTTTATTTTACTTTTTCTTTTCTTTTCTTTTCTTTTTTTTTTTTTGAGACAGGGTTTCTTTAAGCAGTTCAGGCTGGCCTAGAAATCACTTTGTAGTCCAGACTGGCCTCAAATTACTAACAATTCTCCTGCCTCAGCCTTCCGAGTTCTGGGATTACAGTGAGGCACTGCCACGCCTGAAGCTAGATAATTTAGAAAAAAAAAGTGAAAAAAGGCAGTGTACAACACTAAATGTTCAGTTACTTCAGTAACTGAAAGGGGTAACCAAAGGGAAGTCTTCATTAATACTGATTTGTTAATATGCTCCAAACAGAAATACTATCATTCAGGCAGAACCTGCACACAGGACTCGTTTGGTGGCAGTTATGGGAGGAGGTGCACTAGGAGGAGGCAGTGAGAGTGTTGTACCTGGACAGCAAGGATTGAGAGGAGCAGCTCGTGGCACAGGGCAGAGCTGAGCCCAGGAAGACAAGAGCCAAAGAAGCCAGCGCTCGAAGGCGAGCGGTCCGAGTGGCTGAGCAGGCTGGGCCGGTAAGTGTGACAATGTCTGGTGGAGGCAAGAAATGTGCACAAGTCACCATGTTTCGATCCTTTTTAGAGACAAATGGTTACACCGCAACCTTCTCCAGCTCACTTCTAAACATTTCTGCCCCTAATCTCAACTAACGGATTAGGGGTTAAAAGGCCCCTAATCTTTCAGCCTTCAGTAATTTAAACAGTCTACTATCTTATCAAGCAAGAAAAGTGCAGCATTTTATATGCACGTTGCGTTTGTCAGCTGTGTTCCTGATGAATCATGTTGTACATGAAGAGCTTAATATAGTGTTTTTTCCAGAAGAGAATAAAACTACATATGGCTGAAGTCAGTGAAGCTGGGACTAAACCCAGGGACGTGAGTGGACCAAGGTTCACTTCTGCTTTTTTCTATTTTAAGCCATTTTATTTTTGTACGTGGGCCACTTAGATTTAAATACATCACGTATGGATTTATGAAATACTCTTTCTGCTGTTTTAATAAATTTTTCTCCCCTTGGTAAAATTTCTCTTTGAAAAGAATCAGTAATTTTCTGGATGTGAGATAGGCAGACACATTTTAGCACCAGAGGGTAAGTGTGATCTGGTAACGGCCACTGCAGCTTAATTTATGACTAAAAGCCTGGCTGGGGAAGAGTGTGCCCTGCTCCAGCACTATTTAAAGAGGAGAAGTCGCTGGCCTCTGGCTGTGCTATATTGCGGGGGGATGGCAGAACACGACAGATTAGCTCTCATGTCTGCACAGGCAGCGAGGGAGAAATAGCTGCAGAGAGATTGAGGCAACAAAAGGCTCACTGCAGGGCTGGCCATGTGGCCCACTGGGGACAGCCCAGCTGGGAAGGTCTCCTTGGGGACAGCCCCATGCCTGAAAGTGTGGCACTGACTTAGGCGCTTTTTCCCACAAAGAGGTGGACTGACAGGGAAGGGGTGCTTGGAGCAACTAGGGTGCCACAGCAGGTTCAGGGTCCTGAGGTCCCCACCTGATCCTCTGCCACTTCCTCCTCTCCAGGCTAAGGCCTGAGTCATGGTCAGCACTGCCCGGGGCCTTCTCTCCATGGGTGTGTGTGTGTGTGTGTGTGTGTGTGTGTGTGTGTGCTTTCTCTGCAGTCTTCTTTTCCTATCTCATTGTCCAGAATTAAGTCACATGGCCACATCTGGATGAATTGAGCCTGGGGAGTTGCCTGTTTTAGCTTCTAGCCTCTCCAGTAGCAGAGGGAGGCAGTGGATGGCTTTCAGGAGTCAATCTACAGTCCCTCCTTTCCTCCCTCCCTGCTGCCCCACTCTCTGCCTGCCTCCTTACCTCCCTAAATCCCTCTCTTCCTTCCTTTTTTCTTTTTTTTTAATTGGTACTGGGGATCAAACTCAAGACCACACGCTTGCAAGGCAGGCACTTATGCCGCTGAGCTAAATCCCCAGCCCCAAAAGGAGAGGGTAAGTTTTTTTTTTCCTGCATCTGGGATGGAACTCACAACCTCACGTTTGCCAGGGTGGGCCCTTAGCCAACTAAGCTAAACCTTAGAACCCTTCCTTCCTTTTGAGACAGGGTCTCACTATGTAGTCCAGGCTGGCCCTGAACTTGCTGTAGTTCTTCTGTCTCAACCTCCCAAGTGTGGAGTTTACAAGTGTGCACCACTGTACCAGGTTTACAACCTCTGTTTCCAAGGCAAGTTAGTACCCAGAAGGTGTCTAACATCTGTAAAAACTGAAAGAGAATGATGACATGAAAAAAAAAGTAAGGAGCTCCCAAGAGGCTAAAATGTGGCCAACAGAACCAAGTATATATTAGTTAGGTCAGTGTGACAATTTTGATCCACAGGTAATGTTGGCTGGTTTAAAAAATCTTAACAGAGATTTGGTGCTACCTCCTTTGAAAAATACATATTTTAAATTTAAATTCAATGTTTAAAGAAACTAAAATAGGACATGCTGGACCTGGGAGGAGTAACAAGCCTATTTGCCCTTCCCATGAGCCCACCAGTGCATGAACTGGGAGACAAGAACATCTCTCCCCCATCCCAAGCAACGTGCTGATTCAGAGGACAGGCTGAGTTGATAGCAACTGAGATACCAAAACCACCTAAGGCTTACATTGTTTGATTGACTTTGCAAGCCTAAGGCCAGTAGTCTGAGCATCTAATTAGAGGACAGAAATATGTAATATAGCAAATATGGGGGATTTCTTTCTGTCTTCTTTTTGAAATCCAATATTGTTTTCACTGTTTTGTTTTGTTTCATTTTATTGTTTTGTTTTATTCAATGCTCTGTTTTGACTGGTTTTATTCTGTTCTGTATTGTTTGATTTTATTATGTCTGATGGTATAGGCAGCTAATTTGAAGATAACAAGAGGCATTATGGTAGCCATTGGTAATTTTCTATTACCTTGTTTCGAAGTCTTGTGTTGTGTTCATTGTTCTGTTATGATTAGCTTTATTCTGTTTTGTTTGGTTTGGCTTTATTCTCTTTTTAAAGAAGTAAAATCGTATAGGCACATAGTTTAAAGACAAGTAATTCTTGGAGACAGACAAAAAAGACACTAGCATCATCTTCACCCTACAATTTTCTGTTTCTGGAAGAAACCATTTTAGACTCAGAATTTTTCTTTTCCTTTTTTTTTTTTTTTTTTTTAAGACAGGATCCCACTTTGTAGCCCAGACTGTCCTTGAACAATCAGTGCTTCTCCTGTCTCGGCCTCCTGAGTGCTGGGATTACAGGTGAGTGCTACCATGCTCTGGCAACATTTCTCAATTGAGTATTATTTATTATTAGCTTTCTGTTTTAGGTTTTCTTTTCTTTTTTTTTTTTTGATTGACTTTTCTTGTTTCTTTATGTGACTTTCATTTTGGTACAAAAGATAATTACAACAAATTCCAACCCATTGGAGCAGAGTGTACAATGGATGCCGGCCTGGCCCATTACCCAGCTTCAGCAGCCGTGAGCTCACAGCCAGGGTCCTGTCCTGTCCCACTCGCACGTGCAGTCCTGTGTTCTTATTGTGATAAATATATTTAAGGTGAACTTAGCGTTCTAACCATTTTAGATGTGCAACCCCACGGTAGGAGGTGGTTCGCAGCATGCGCAGCCATCCCACCACCGCCCAGCACAGGAACGTTTCCATCTTCCCGAACTTCCATCCATTCAACAGGGACTCTGTGCTCCCTGCTCCCCCAGCCTGTGGCAACCACTGCTCTCCGTTCTACACTTATGAATTTGACAACTCTATGAGTTTCCTATAACTTGGATCATACTGCATTTGACCTTTTGTGGCTTTCTTATTTTACATAGGATAATGTTTTCAAGAGTCACTCATGTCGTAGCCTGTGCCAGAATTTCTTTCATTTTTAAAGGCTGAATAATATTCCATTTGTTGCCCATTTTTTTACCCATTAATAGGCGTTTAGGCTGTTGTACCTTTTGTCTATTGTGAATAATGCTCCTAAGGACATGGGCATGCAAAGATCTGCTTCTTTTGTGTTCTTTTGTGTTTTTACTTGGAAGTGAAATGCTGACTCCTATGATGTCTATGCTTAATTTTTTGAGGAACAGCCAAAATGCTTCTCCCAGCACCTATACTGTTAACATGCCAACCAACAATGCACGATGGTCTTGATTTCTGCATGTCTTCTGCAAGGCTTGTTATTTTCTATATTTTTTACTATACTGAGTCTTGAGTGGTTTCTATATTATTTTGAAGCAAATTCCAGATATAAAATTTCACTCACATATATTTCAGTACATTTCTAAAAGATAAGGACTTTAAAAAATATAACCTTAGTTACAGCAATTAATGAAAATACCAAATATCCAGTCAATATTCATAATTCTAATTGTTTCAGAAGTGTAATAATATTTTACATTTTCTGTTTCCTTAGAGCCAAATAAGAGTCCAGCATTGCTATTAATTGTCTTTTAATATTTAGTTTCTTTTTTTTAAAGTTAGGATCTTACTATGTAGTTCAGGCTCTCCTTGAATTCACTAAGCAGCCCAAGCTGGCCTTGAACTCATGGTGATCCTCCTGTCTCAGCCTCCCAAGTGCTGAGGTTACTGGTGTGTGTATTATGCCTGGGCAATATTTAGTTTCTTTTCATGGTCTTCTTTTTTTTGTCTTTTTGAGACAGGGTCTCACTATGCAGTTCAGGCTGGCCTTGAGCTCACTTTATAGCCCAGGCTGGTCTCAAATTTGCAGTGAACCTCCTGCCTCAGCCTCCTGAGTGCTGGGATTATAGGCGTGGGCTACCACGCCCAGAATTCCATTTTTTTACCACTGATTTTCAGACAGGTTATTAAGAAATGAAACGTAACATATTTTAACATGATATTTTGATATACATCTACACTGTTAAATGAATACTAAAAACAAGCTAATTATCCTATCACATCACGCAGTTGTGTGTATGTTAAAAACCTTTAAGATTCATTCTCTTGGGCTGGATGTAACTCACTGGTAGAGCACTTTCCTAGCATTTGTGATGCCCTGGATTCCACCATCTATACTAGTGGAAAAATAAGAAAAAAACATAATACTGTAGAGCATAGTCATCATGATGTATACTGGATCTCCAGGATTTACTCATATTGCATAACTGACAGTTTTTACCCTTTTACTGGCATCTTCCCCCACTCCTGGTCCCTCCTCACTACCATTCTGCTCTCTGTTTCTGTTTGACCTTTACAAGTGACACTACGCTGATTTATCTTTGCATGCCTGGTTTATTTCAGTCAGCACAATGTCCTGTAGATTTATCTAGGTTTTTGCAATTAGGATTTCCTTTGTTAAGATGAAAAATATTTTGTCTCTTTTTCTCTGAACGTCACCATTTTTCAACCCACTCAATGGTTGATGGATCCAGGATGACTTTATGGCATGGCTATTGTGAATCATGCTGTAACAAACGTGGGAACATTTATGCCTCTTTAAAATACTGCTTTCAGTACTTGGACATACACACAGCAATGAAACTACTGGGTCATAGTGGCCCTACTATTGATTTTTTTTTTTTTTGAGTCTTGCTATGCATTTCAGGCTGGCAAACTCACTATATAGCCCACGCTGTCCTTGAGCTCACTGCAATCCTCCTGCCTCAGCCTCTTGAGTGCTGGCATTACAGTCATGCACCCCATGCCCAGCCCTACTATTAGTTTTTTTTCTCAGTTGCTCCTCCCCCATTAATTTTGAGAGGGGACTACCACACTGTTTGCATAATGCATTCAGCAGTTTACATTCCCACTACAGCACTTATGGGTTCTCTTTGCTACAGCATTGCCAGCATTGTTAACTTTTGTCTTTTTAAAAATCCCTCCTTCTTCGCTGGGGAATGCATTCAGGGCCTTGGCATGCTGGGCAGGTACTTTGCCATTGAACTGCATTCCCATCTCAACTTTTGGCTTTGTGATGATAGATTTTTTTCCCCTGGTATTGGGGACTGAACTTGGGCACTCTGTCACGGTTTCAAACTCTCTCTCTCTCTCTCCCTACCTATTTGTTTATTATTTTGAGATAAATCAGTCTGAGTTGCTCAGACTGGTCTTGAACTTGTGGCTTTCTTGCCTCGGCCTTCCTCAGAGCTCGAATTTCAGGTGTGCATGAGCACACGTGGCTTGCTAATGATATTTTATCAAGTGCGTGTATATTTTGGTTCTGATTTGCATTTCCCTGATTAGTGATTTGAACAGTTTTTCATATACTCATTGGCCATTGTATGTTTTCCTTGAAGAAATGTCTATTTGGGTCCTTGGTCAGTCCCTGCTCTCTCTTCTTCTTTTACATTACTAGGGATAGAACTCAGGAAGGTTTACCACCAAGGTATCCCCACAGTGCTTTTTTGTCCATGTTTTTAGGATTGTTCTCTCCATTTAAAAAGTGGGTTGTTTTTTTAGCTATTGAGTTCCTTATATAATTTGTATATGAGCCCTTTATCAGGTGTGTGGCTTGTAAATATTTTATCCCGTTTGATAAGTTATCTATCACTTCGTTCTGTTCATTGGTTCTTTGGCTGTTCAGAATCATTTTAGTTTGATATAATCTCACTTATTTTCACTCTTATTCCCAGAACTTTTAGTGTTGTAAACAAACAAGCAAACAAACGGTCACTATCTAGATCAGCACCAAGATGCTTGGTCCATACATTTTCTTCTAGTAGTTTTACAGGTTCAGGTCTTATGATTAGGCTATGAATCCATTCTGAGCTCATTTTTGTATCTGGTATGAGATGAGGTTCTAATTTCATTCTTCTGCAGATGGATGCCTAGTTTGCCTAATACCATGTATGTAAGAGACTATCTTCCCATTGTGTGTGCTTGGGGATTTTACTGAAGATTGATTGACCATAAATGTGTGGATCCTCTGTTTTATGTTTCTGCTTTTGCCAGTACCACACTGTTTTGATTACTATAGTTTTCTAGTGTACTGTTTTTTTAATTTAATTTTCTTAGTACGTTTGTAGTATCTAATAATTACATTCATTATGGGAAGTTGGTACACATACATCTTAATTCCTTTTATTTCCCCTTTGCTGCCTCTCCTCTCTCTACTTCATCTCCTGGTGTACTGTATTTTTGAAATCAGGCAGTGTCATGACCTAGCTTTGTTTCATGTTGTTTAAGATTCCTTTGATATCTGGGGTTTTTGTGGTTCCATTTGAATTTTAGGACTTTTTAATATTTTTTACTTCTGTGAAAAATGGCATTGATATTTTAATAGATTTCACTGAATCTGTAGGTCACTTTGTGGACATTTTAATAAAATTAATTCTTCCAGTATAGGATATTTTTCCACTATATCTTCTTCAATTTCATTCATAAGTTTTTAAATAATTTTCATTGTCTTTTACCTCCTTGACTAAATTTATTCCTAAGTACTTTATTTTTTGATGGTCTTACAGGATTTTTTTCCTAATTTCTTGTTTGGGATAGTTTATTGTTGGTGTATAAAAGCGCAATTGATTTTCATATACTGATTTTGTATGATTTATTAGTTATAAGTTGTTTTTGTTTTTGTTTTTTTGAGGCAGGATCTCTGTAGGCTGTTCAGGCTGGTCTTGAACTCATTTTGTAGCCCAGGTTGGCCTCAAATTCAAAACAATCTTCTTGCCTCAGCTTCCCAAGTGCTGGGATTACAGGCATGTGTTACCATGCCTGGCATTAGTTATAAGTTTTTGATGGAATCTTTGGCATTATTTATAATTAAGATCATGTCATCTGCAAACAGAGACAAATTAATTTCTTCCTTTCCAGTTTAGATGTCTTATATTTCTTTTTCTTGGCTAATTGTGTTGGCTGGGACTTCCAGTATTACACAGAATGAAAGTGCTAAAAGTGACACCTTTTGTCTTGGTCCAGATCTTAGAGGACCTTTTCATCATCATGTAAGTATATGATGATATTTGTGGGTTTATTATTTATGGGCTTTATTTTGTTGTGTATTCCTTCCATACCTTTTTTGTTGAGAATTTTGATCATGAAAAGATGTTGAATCTTGTCAAATGTTTTTCTTTGCATTTATGAAGATGACACATTTAAAATTCTTCATTCTGCTAATGGTGTGCATCGTATTCATTGGATCACTTGTGTTGCACCATCCTTGCATTCCAGGGTTAAGTTCTATTTGATTACAGTGATTTAATTCAATGTGCTAGCATTTTGTTGAAGATTTGCATCAGCGTTCATCAGGTACATGGTCTTATTAGTTTTCTTTTCTTATGATGCACTTGTCTGGCTCTATTATTAGGATAATGTTTGACTTGTAAGTGAATTTAAAAGCGTTCCCTCCTCTTCAGTTTCTTAAAAGAGTTTGAGAAGGATTAGCATGAATATTTAAACATGTGGTAAACAAACAACAAACTCACTGAGAAAGAAATTAGGGAAACAACACCCTTCAAATTGCATCCAAAAAAAATACTTAAGAATCAATTTAACAAGGGAAATAAAAGAGATATACATTGAAAATTACAGCACTCTGAAAAAAGAGATTGAGGAGGATATTAGAAAATGGAAAGATACCTCTTGGTCATGGATAGGAAGAACCAGCATTGTGAAAATGACCTTACTTCCAAAATGGTTATACAGATTCAAAGCACTCCTGGTCAAACTACTGTTAGCATACCTCACAGATCTAGGGAAAACATTCCCAAAATTCATTTGGAAACAAAAGAGACCTAAAATAGCAAAGGCAATCCTGGGCAACAAAGGCAAGGCAGGAGGCATCACAATCTCTGACTTGAAATTATACTACTAGGGTGAGAGTAGCTCCCCTGAAGGAGAGGGAACCAGAGATACCTTTGCCTGGAGCAGAATACAGGGGAGACGGGAATCATGATGGGCAAGGTGGGTTTTGAGGAAGGATCCAAGATGCTCAATTGATAGGTAGCACTATAGAGAGCCTCTCTGAGAAAAACAACTCAGATGTTAGAATCTAACACCATGGAGAAGACCAGATGAAAGGAGAGGAACTCTCACGACCCAAGAAGAAACTGAGAAAAAATAAAAAAAAGAAGCGTGGCCAGAGGGCTGGAGCTGGGCACACTCCGGTTGCTGTACTGGGCATGTCTCAGAGTCCGGTGACTCACGATCGAGCTGAGGTCGCATCCCCACCGAGAGCGGGGGTTGGTGAGCTCAAGACCCTTGGTGGGAAGAGGCACTGCAACAGAGAGTGGAAATGGTGAACTGAGCTGCACGGACTTTGGTAAGTACTGAGAACTGGATTCCCCAGAGTGGAGTGACTGGCTAGACGACATATTGGATTTGGGCAGGACAGGCTTGAATCAACAACTGAGGCAGCGTCAGTCAGTGGCTCCTGGCCCAAAGCAGATTGGTGGGATCTGCTTGGGCTGGGCCATGCCCCTGGTCAGGACCCAATAGCCAGGGACAAGGCTGTCCCGAACCTGTGACATCTGCAGGGCACAGAGTGCTGAAGACACTCACTGGTTGACTGTCTTAGAGGGGAGGGGCCAGCCCACATCACCCCTGCATGCACCTCACAGATCAATAGCAGACTGGAGAGGGCAGCACTGCCCTAGCCAGTACGCCTCAGAAAAACTGTAAGCAATACGAAAGGGTCCTGAGACTGCCACCATTCACCTGTCTGAAAGAAGCCAGAAACATGACAAGACAGAGAAAAGACATGACAAAACAACAAAAAGCCTCCAACCACTGACCCAGGGAAAATAAGTCCAGGAGAGGTAAATATAGAGAAGATTGAGGGCAGCAAACATGCAATATCAGACACAGCGTCATCGGAAATAAAGAAATACTTCCGTGACCTCATTGACGAATTTAAATCTGAAATTCTAACTAAGGTGAAGCAAGATATAAGAAGATTAATAAAAGAAATACTGGGTACTCCTTAAGAAGACACAAATGGAAGAATAGAGGAACCCAGAGAAAGGAGAGAAGCCTTTGATGAAGAATATAAACAAAATCTAGAATACATGAAACAGATCCAAGGAGAATATCAGGAAATTAAAAACTCCATTGAAAGCTGGCAAAACTTCTTAACAGAAACTAAAGACAGACTTTCAAAACTGGAAGATAGATTTGCAATGTATGATCGCGAAAGGAAGGATCTCTTAAAAATAACAAGGAACCAGGAAGTAATGATACAAAGGCTAGCAGATAACAAGAGGATTTATAACTTAAGAATAAAAAATGTGAACAAAGAATCAGGGACAAATACAAATGAAATAAAAAGGCTATTCACAGAAATAATTAAGGAAAACTTCCTAAGCATAGGAAATGGAAGTGATATTCAGATATATGAGGCATGTAGAACTCCAGCCAGCTACAACCAAAACAAATCTACATCCAGACATATAAAAATCAGAATCCCAAAAATCCATCACAAGAACAGAATATTAAAAGTGGTCAGAAAAAAGAAACAGATTACCTATAAAGGAAAACTCATCAAAATCACAGAGGACTTCTTGATGCAAACTATCAAATCAAGAAGAGTTTGGAGTGAAATATTCCAAGCCCTGAAAGAAAATAACCTCCAACTCAGATTGATATACCTTGAAAAACTGTCTCTCAAAATTAATGGAGAGACAAGATATTTCCACGACAAAGAGAAACTGGGGGAATTCGTGACCATCAATCCAACCTTGCAAAAAATACTGAAGGACATTTTAGAGAGAGAGAAGAAAATCACCAGGATTACAGGAATAATGGCAGAAAGGCCTCAAAGAAAGGGGCAGACAATGGAATGAAGGAGAAAAGTAAACAACAGTGACAGAAAAATAGCATAGCAGAGATGAGGCAGAGAAGGTTGGCTATATTGCTGTTTTGTCTTGACTGATTTTATTCAAATCTGGTATGCTTGAGAGTATCAAGTCTGAGAGTAGAGGCAACTAATCTGAAGATGACAAGATTCAATAGGATACCCATTCTGATTTTATTATTAATTGCCTTTGAAGTCCTATAATGTCTCCAATGTTTGGTTTTTATTAATAGTGCTATGTACTGCTAAGTTTAATTATACTATGCCTGATGATATAGACAATTTTATTGAAAATAACAAGAGACATTATAGTAACTACTGTAGATCACCTAGTATTGTGGTTTTATAAGTCCTTTTCTTTTTGTGTTTCTCTAGGAATTTGTATTGTTAACTTTTTAAATTTGTTTTCCCCTCTAATATAGAAAGGCTAGGTATACATGTAGAGACTTATGCATGTGTAGAATTTCTAAACAGTTTACAAGAATTGATTATAGTTATTGTAAAAAAAGAGAGGAAAAGAAAGTATTCTAAAGGATATAACTGCATGTATGTTTAAGTGTGTAGGATTGATAACATTACTAAGTATTTGTTGGATAGATGAACAGAACTGATTGCAGTCTCACTGTTTAAATGTCTACTTTGTAGGCTTTACTTTTGTAACTTGAACAACTACTTCTAAGAGGAAAATATGTAATTATCAACTAGTGATTTCTTACTGGTTTTTTTTTTTTTTTGAAATTTTGTATTATTTCTATCCTCTTTCTATTTCATTTTTTTTCTTTAAATAAAAAAATTATACTGCTAGGGTTGGGGATTTAGCTCAGTGGCATAAATTTCTGCCTGGCAAGTGCAAGGCTGTGAGTTCAGTCCCTAGTACCCCCCCCCCAAATTATACTACAAAACTACTATAATAAAACCATCATGGCACTAGAAAAACAAACAAACAAACAAACAAACATACACAGACCTGAGGATCAGTGGAACAGATTAGAAGATGCAGACACAACTACCAAGATACTCAGCCACCTTATCTTAGATAAAGGGACCAAACATATTCACTGGAAGAAAGTCTCTTTAACAAATAGTACTTGAAAAACTGGCTTTCCACATGCCAAAGACTAAAACTAGACCCAAGTCTATCACCATGCACTAAAGTCAAAAGTCAAAAAATATTGAAACAGAAACACTGAATCTAGTGGAAGACAAAGTAGGTAGAATCTTGAAGACATCTTGAAGGAGGCAAAGAATTTATGAACAAGAAATGAATTCATGAGAAATACTTCAAAGAATCAACAACTGGGATCTCATCTTACTAAAAAGTTTTTTCACCTCAAAAGAAATCACCAACAGAGTGAAAAGAAAACCCATGAATTGGGAAAAAGACTTTAGGCAACTGCCCCTCAGACAAAGGACTTCTATCTAGAACATATAAAGAATTAAAAAGAATTTAAAAAAATTTAGAGAGGTGCTGTGAGCCGGTGGGGAGACCGCGAGGCAAGCGCGGGAACCCTGGACGGCGAGTGAGTTGCCTGAAATGCATTCGGATGCTGCAGCTGTCAACTTCCAGCTGAACTCTCATCTCTCAACACTGACAAATATTCGTAAGATCTACCACACCCTTAATAAGCTAAACCTAACAGAAGACGTTGGCCAAGACGATCACCAAACAGGAAGCCTACGGTCTTGCAGTTCTTCGGACTGCTTTGATAAAGTGATGCCCCCAAGTAAAGAGAGAAGACCTGCCTCTGGAGATGACTTATCTGCCAAGAAGAGTAGACACCATCGCATGTATCGAAAATACGATTCAACTAGAATTAAGACTGAAGAGGAGGCCTTTTTAAGTAAGCGGTGCTTAGAGTGGTTCTATGAATATGCAGGTACTGAGGATGTTGTAGGTCTTGAAGGAATGGAGAAATTTTGTGAAGACATTGGTGTAGAACCTGAAAATGTAGTTATGCTTGTCCTAGCTTGGAAATTGGATGCACAAAACATGGGTTACTTTACTCTACAAGAATGGTTAACAGGAATGACTTCTTTACAATGTGATACAACAGACAAACTCAGAAATTCTTTGGATTGCTTGAGATCACTATTAAATGATTCTACAAACTTTAAGCTTATTTATAGATATGCATTTGACTTTGCATGGGGAAAAGGACCAGCACAGCCTGGACATAAACACTGCCAAGTGCATGCTGGGACCGTTATTAGGAAAAATCTGGCCCCTTTTTCCAGTTTTTCATCAATTCTTAGAGCAATCACAATGTAAAGTGATTAACAAAGACCAGTGGTGCAATGTTCTTGAATTCAGTAGAACAATTAATCTTGACCTCAGCAACTACGATGAAGATGGAGTGTGGCCAGTCTTGTTGGATGAGTTTGTGGAGTGATATAAAGATAAACAGATGGCCTAGGACTAGATGCACAGCAGTGAGAGAGTCACTGTTATCAGTTATGTCACCCATTAGCCATAAATTGCTGTTTGTATCAAAGCGCATGCTGCTTTTCTTGCACTGTCTCCCTTTTGCAGGGATGTTTTGGTGTTTGCTGTTGAATGGGCCAGCTCTGCTTGCTGTGTAGCATTGTTCTCTTGGAAGGTTGCTTTCCAGTTTGTATTTACACTACAGATTGGTGAATTTGCCAACATCCTCACTGTGATTATGTGTATATTGCTGTTTAAATTTGTATATGTGTATAAAAAGCTTCACCTAGAGATTATTTCTGCAAAAATGTATTGTAAAAATAATTCTGTGGCATATTTCTAGTCCTTTTTTTCAAATGAACCAGTTATATTTTATTTGGTCTCAAATGTAGCATTTCAGAAAACAAAACAACTGTTACTGTGAGCAAGTGTTGCCAGAATTAACCTTACTATTTAAAAGAGGCCAATTTCTGGAAGAGCAGGTAGGAGTAATAACAGTGGCTCATGCCAGATGCCATTTGTTTTACTTGATGATATTAGCATTCTAAAATGATGAATGATGTAATTATTGACTGTGTAACATGCTGAAAATGAATTTCACCGTGCAAGATACAATTTTTTTGTTTTGTTTTGTTTTTTTACTGTTGAAACTAGTAGCTTGAATATAGGTACAAATGAACAAATTGAAATTGCACCTTTTTTAAGAATTTGAGTTTAAATTCTCATAAACTTTCTTTAATTTTTTTTTCCTTTTTTGCCCTTTTGAATTCCTCTATCCAGTGGTCTGCTGATGCTCTCTGTGCCACTCTGACTAAAGTTTATTTTGCCGCTTCCATGAATACATACTGGCTTCCTGGCAATTTATAACCTCAGAGCACTGTTAGTTGTGGCTTGAATATTTTAGTTAAATTTCACAGTATCTAATTTTTGAGGTTTTTTTTTTTTAAAGAAACTATAAGTGAGAAGTGTTGTGTTTTGTTTTTCTTGTTTATTTCATGCTAGGCTTTTCCTGCATCGTGTTCATCGGAGGCAGTGGACATGAAACCACCAGCAATGAGCTAAACTTTATCACACTCTAGAACCTTTCCTAGAGGGGCCACTTGTCATTACCTGAACCATTTGTACAGAAGAGTGATAATCATTATTTATGCGTATGGGGAAACAAGGATGGTATGTTTAGACTTTTATTTTATGTTTTTTTTTTTTGTCTTGACAAAATGTATAGAGTACATGTTTCCACCCCACCTATCTGGTGCTATTGAATGACTAACCTGGTCCCTAATGTTTTGTGAACATACATACAAAGGTCTAATGATTTAACCAAGTATAGTGCTAAGGTGCATTTGAGCAAGTAGTTGCTGTGGTTGTGGGCAGTATCCATGCTGGAGCATGTAATGATTTGAATTATTGGCCAAAACATTTTAAAATTAAATGTGAACCTTTAAATGACGTTAAATGAGTAAAGCACACAGACAATGCTACTCTTGACCATTGTTTTACAGTTTGTTTGCAAATGGTGTTCTGATTTTCATACTATTTTTTTCCTTAACTGAACCACCAAAGACAGAAATTTTGTGTATATAGTGTGCGTGCATATTCAAAATCATGATAGGTAGAATGCAGCTATTTCCTTTTTCCTCTAAACAACAAGGTTTGGTTTGCTGTGAAATAAAACAGAAGTTTTAAAAATAATAGTGAATAAGCATACTTAGCCATTCCTTGTTTTTAGTCTCACTTTTAACCTTACAGATTTATATCAGTTTGCATAAATTAATATCTGGAAAGAAAAGGAAATATCAGTAGTATAAAACAGCAATCGAGACTGCCTCACTGAAAGGCGGTCTGATTCATGTTTGCTATTACAGTGGGGATTGGCCATTGTCAGGTTTGGATCTGTGGAGAGCTGAATTATTTTCAGATGTGCCCCAGTGAAATGTTTAAATATCACACTTTAAAGGCAGCAAGCCTTAAATTTGATCAACCTCTGTTTTGCTGAAAGCAAACATAAATCATAGATAAAATTCTTGTAAATGTTAGAATCTGGAGAATTTTTTTAAACACTAAGCACAGTTAATCCTAAAATAAAAAGTTTCTAACAAGAAGGAGATAGTGCATTTCATCTACAGTGAACATTTTGATAAGAGAAAACCCAAGTAAAAACAATTCTATGATTGATACATGATAGGAAAGTAAGTATTCCTGTGGGATAATGGTATATATTGAGAAAACAATCTCTGAGCTACCTTGAAAAATAAGCCTCTGTGACTGCTGCTTGCAGAGTGCTTGCACTTGTTTTTCTTTACTTTATATATTGTTAAGGGAGAGTCATAAGACACTTTTCTTAAAATTTGCCTGTTACAAAGTACTGAACAATTCATCAAGCACTTATTTGTGGGCTAATATCTAATAAATTAGGGTGCCTTCTTCTGGGTTTTCTTTAGTACCCAAACCTACAGCCTTTCTGTCTTGCCTTGTGTTTTGAAGTCCTCTTTGCAATGCTCTGTTATAGGGAATACAAGTTTTCAGGTCAGAATTTTGTTGTTCAATTTGCCATAAACACCCACTGTCATGTTACATGCCACTTTTATGAAGCATGAACTTTGAATTAAGTTTTTATAACTAATTGAATAGACCTCTAGATTCTGGTTTAACAACAGATTTCTGTTGCCTGTTGGTCCCCATTCTGACAGTGCTTTTGAAGTTTATACAGAAGGCTTTAAAAGTTAGTTTATGCCCTCAGTTTATTCTTACAGCTGCTAAGTTACCTCTGTAAGCCTTATCCTTCATTCTTTCATAAGTTGTATAATAAATGTATAGAACTCATTGACCAACTAAAATGTTGGGTATCTGTAAATGAGACCAAAATGTGGGTTGCTTTTTTCATAAAGTAATTTCTATTGGGGGTTACTGTTAAATGAACAGTAGCTAACCTATAACTGTGAATGCTTTGTGTTGTCAGTATTTGCATTACATTCATAAAAGTGTGCAAGTCCTGTGACTCCCGGCTTGACTAAAATACTGTTATGCCACCCAACTTGAGTACAGCATACTGGTTTTAGGTTTTAATGGAATTAGTGTAAAATGATATCCCATAAATAAAAAAATATTTGTGTTTGATTTCTGAAAAAAAAAATTTAGATGCCAAATTCAAAGACTTAATCCAAAAATGGGCATCTGAGATGAACACACACTTCTTAGATGAAGAAATAAAAATGGCAGATAAATATATGAAAAAATGTTTAACATCATTGGCCATCCAAGAACTGAAATTAAAACAACACTGAGACTCCATCTTACCGCAGAAATAATAACAAATAACAAATGTTGATGGGAGCTCTGGAGAAAAAGGAACCCTTCTTTGCTGTTGGTGGGAATGTAGACTGGTACAACCATTGTGGAAATCAGTGTGGAGATTCCTTGTTAATTTCAATATTATTCATTGATTTCCAGTGGACAGGGATTTCCTTAAGCCTTTAGATAAAAAATGATTCTCAGTATTGTTGGGTTGATTATGCAGGCCTGGGGCCAGTGGTCTGAGCATCTTTTGGGAGGATGACAGTATGCAATAAAGTAAATATGGGGAGACAAGTGTGGCACACTTTGCAGAATTTACCTAAGCAATTCTCAAGTACATGAATGTCGCTGGACATGGCAGTGCATGCCTGTAATCTCAGCACGTGGGAGGCTGAGGCAAGAGGATCACTATGAGATCAAGGCCAGCTTGGGCAACATAACAAGACTGTCTATGGAAAAAAAAGTACCAGATGAATGTAAGTATACATTAATTTCATACATAGTATTTTTGGAATGTTCTAAAATTTGAATGTGTAAATATCAACAGACTCTAGGATGTGGTATATGATCAAAATTAGCAGGTCATCTTTCAGTGTTTTTCCCCAAGCCAGCTTCACTGGTCTAGAATAAAGGGATGGTTCTATGAGTGGCTCCTCTATGATCTCTAGTGATCTGCTGTGAAGCTTTTACTTCTCATTCTTGTAACACTGGACTACTGGTTTCAAGACCTCAGTTCCAAAATAGACAACTCCCACTTAGGGACACTGTAGTGGTCAGTTAAACTCAAAAGTTGAGACTGTCACCTGGCCACTTGGGGTGCCACTTTTGCCAAAAAACAGTAGCCAGATGTATCAGTCAGTGTTCACTACAGAAACAGATAATAGCATAAGATATATGAATATATAAGAAATTACAAGATTGCTTTATATTGATTACCCAGAGAGTCAGATGGAGAAGCATGTAGAAGGAGTCTGCACACTGGAGACCAAATGTTTCAGTCTAAGGTCTGGAGCTCCCTGCGGTGTCCCGTGTGAGTCTGTGGCAGGAGGCCAATGGGTTTGAGCCAGAGGGCTGACGTGTCTATGACCAAAGGCTGATGAATCCATGGAGGAAGTCAAGAATCTGCACTAGAAGCCAGGAAATGGCATCCAAGCTGAAGGCAGAGACTGGAAGAACAGAAGCAAGCCCATCCTTCCTCATTCCCCCTTCATACCATCCAGGCAACAAGCTGCCCTAGGGTGGGTCCTCTGTATTCTAGGGTGCAGAATTGGTGAGCTGGTTTAGTTAAACTTCTAAACTCTTCAAACTGGCACCATCAATCAATCATTATAGCAGAGTAGGGGTCACTCTGGGGGTCAGAGCGATGACATGATCCAGGTCATGGAATCACTGTCACAACACTGTGGAGAAAGGAAGAGTTCCCGGAATACAGAAGAGAATGCTAGGGCACTTCTTGGTGCTTCTAGGTACTGTGGTGACAGTCAGTAGAAAACAATAGTACCATGGAGAGAGGCCTGCTAATGGCTCTACCCCTTAGCAATGAGCATTTGGTCCATCCTAGCTGCAAAGGACCACGACCCACCTCAGTGCTGCAACCTGAGTGTAAAGGAGTGGGTAGAGGAGGAAGGTGCAGTACTTATAAATACCATGTGAGTAGTGGCAGAAATAGGGGCTGTCGTGGTTGCTATCATTTCCTTACTTTGATATAAATGTATTTGTGTATGTATTAACTAAGTTTTTCTTCTTATCATTCCTCTACCATCTACTATGTATTACTTATAGTTCACCTTTAACCTCAGTATTTGAGTTTCAGGATATTAAAGGAAGAATGTGGAGCTGGGCATGGTGATACATGCCTATAATCCCAGCACTTGGGAGGCTAAGGCAGGAGGATTGCCAAGAGGTCAAGGCCAGTCTGGGCCACATGGCGAGTTCAAGGCCAGCCCAAACTACATGGTAAGACCCCGTTTCAAAAAACCAAACCAAAAAAAAAAAAAAAAAAGGGAGAATGCCATTCAGCTAGAAGAGGCATGAACAACTCTAAAGACAGGTAAAGAGTTTTTGTATCCAACTTTAGAGAGTAGTATAGGGTGTTTTTGGTTGTATGAGGTGAAAGTATGATTTTGTTTTTTTGAAGTTAGTTAGGGTTAAATGAGGTATGGTGCAAGTTGATTGACTTTGTATCATGCCAAGTACAAGCCCTATAATCCCAGCACTTGGGAGGCTGAGGCAGGAGGATTACAGGGAGTTTGAGGGCAGGTTAGGCTACATAGATGAGTTTAAGACAAGCCTGAATTACATAGTGAGAGCCTGTCTTAAAAGAACAAAACAAAAGACACCAGCTGCTCCTGGAGATCACATGATGTCTGACATCGGAGGTGGGAAGGGAGGCATGGGTCCCAGGCCTCTGTCACTTGTTCCTTGTCCTTCTCCAGTTAGCTCTCTTCTGTTGGCTGATACACAGAGGCATAGCCTGCGTGGACTGCTCCACCAGCTCCTATGATTGCATTCATTTTTAACAGTTCTGCCTTTGTCCAAAGATCACAGTCCAAGGACAGCTCCGGAGGGACATGGGAAACGTTTCATCTTCTTGTCTCAAGAACACTTCATTTTTGGGGGAGGTTGTTTTAATTATGAGACACAGGGCCTGACACCCACAATTTAGAGGAGCAGAGGTTTATTTTGACTCACAGTTTAAGGAGTTTCTGCCATCTCCAGCCAAAACACAGAAAGGCCACTGCAGAAGGCCTTGCTGGAGGAAAGCTGCTTATATCGCGGTGGCCAGGAAGCGGAGGGGCCTGTGAAGAGATGCACCCTTCCAGCTGACACCCCACTGACCGCCTCCAACTGGACCCCACCTTCTCTAACAGCACCCGTGATCCAATCACCTTCCAAACACATGCTGTGTGGGCTCTGGGGGCTATTTTAGATCGAAACCTTAACAGACTGTACACAATATTTTTGGTATCACTTGTCATTTTTGCCTATTAATAACATGACAGAAGTTTCCATTTTATACCAAGAACAGTAAATACTTGAAAAAGGAAAACTCACTATTAGAGAACAGGCTGTTTCTTTTGAGACAAAAGTTAATAACCAGACTCTCCCCTATTCTGTATCATGAATATTTGTCTCTAGATCATTAGCTAGTCTCCAGTTCAACCAAGTAATTTTCACTTTGTAAATTTTTTTTTGACGGAGTTTCACTATGCGGTTCAGGCTGGCCCTGCACTCACTTTGTAAACTAGGCTGATCTCGAACTCGCAGCAATTCTCCTGCATCAGTCTCCCTAGTGCTGGATTACAGGTACGCACTACCAAGCCCGGCCTTTGCAAGGCTCTATTACCTGGATGTATAATCCTTCGCTTAACTCAGTCTCTTATTGTTAGATACATCATTTTCTGTTTTCCTTGGTTAAATCAAAATCATGATAATTTTGAGATAATCTTCACCAATCTGTCTAACAAATTTTTTTATTGAGTAGCTACTCCGTGTCAGGCATGAAATAGCCCCAAGTTTATTTAACCAGGGCGGACTGGGACACGGAACTCACAAATAGGGGGATCGCGTCAATTTAAAATCTGACATTCAGTTTTATAAAACAAAGCCTGCTGGAGGTCTTGGAATACAGCATTATCAGCTCATGTTTTGAAGTCCCTCTGACGTTCACGTGCATTTGTTTAACTGACGCTGTGCTTCACTGACTTGACTTGAGACGGGGAGAGTTGTGACCCCAGCTCCCTCCGCTCCCCTGAGCGCCCTGCGCCGTCCGCCGAAGGCCTGGTGCGCGCGCGGCTGCGGAGCGCACGGGATCTGGGGCGGGTCGCGCCCAGGACTGGACGGGGTGGCCGCACGCAACCTGGCCGAGGCCTGGGGGCTGCTGGGCAGGAACCAGCCGCGATCCGTCGGGAGCAGGCTGACCCAGGCCCACAGGAGGGCCAGGCGGGCACGGGGAGCCGCGGGAAGGGGAGAGGGCGCCTCCCGGCCGAGCGCGCTGCCCCGAGGTGCCGCCGTCCCGTTCGTCCCCGGGCGGTGGCAGCTGGCGGCCTCCGCCGACCTCTTGGGGTCTCCAGACATAGGAAGTCCAAGCCGCTGGGACTGCATGTGCCGTTTTCCAGCAGTTTTGGCGGCGCCCTGCCTGGTGCGGCCACAGTGAAGCCTGAGTCACAGGAGGTGCCCGGGCCGGGTACGGCCTCCGGGCCCCGGCTCCGCGCCCTCCTCCTCCTCCTCCGTCACCTCCTCCTCCTCGGAGCAGGGAAGCGCGCGGGCCGGGGTCGCTCCGCCCGCCTCCTCCTTGTCCAGGCTCAGACTCTCGGCCGGCCCAGGTCGGCGTCTCCACCCTCCGCGCCGCTCCGCCTCCTCCACTCCCGCCCAGCGCAGCCGGGACGCCGCGGTGACCGAGCTTCGGGCCGTTGCACCGTCTGCGGGAGCCCGTTGCTCAGCGAGGAGCCTCGCCGCACCAGAGACCCCGACCTCCGAGAGCCGGGACCCCAGCGGACTCCTCAGGATGCGCGGCCCCCTGCTCCCCGGCGAGCTCCTCCTGCTCTGTCTGGGCGTCGCCGCTCTGGCCGCCCGGCCGGGGTAGGACAGGGCTACAGGGGCGACGAGGGGTGAAGGGAGTGCGGGGATCTTGGTGCGATGTGTGTGCAGGAGGAAAGGGTGTTGGGGGGCCCACGGGTGGGGGACTCGGGGCCAGGGCGTGGGGCGGGTTAGGTCAGTGTCAGGGTTTAGGGGTAGGTGAGGGTTATTCTTAGGGTTAAGGTTTAGGGTTTAGGGTTTAGATCAGCATCAAAGTCAGGGCCTGGGACTGAGGGAGACCGAAAGCTGTGTCCCCCAATTAGGTTCCAGCTGGGATCAGGGTCAGGATTGGGATGAAGGTTGAAGATCAGGGTTAGATTTAGGGTTTAGGGTGGGAGTCAGGGGCCTTGTCTCCAGCCTAGGTGGTTCAGGTCGGCTAAGTGAGACAATTACCTTGTACTTTCAGAACATCCTGGAGTCTTTCTGGCCGTAACAACTTTCTAAAGAAAGTCATTTTATTTTTAGTCCTTGCTGCCTCTGCCTTCTGTTTCTCAGATTTTTGCTCCCAGACAGTGGCTTCTCTCACACACACATTTTTTCCCTCTAAGCAGTAATATCTCAACTTTGGCTTTACAATGTATGATGGGGGGGGACTGAAGTCGGGGTTCAAGTGCAGACATAGGAAGATGAGTAGCAAGAACTCCTAGCTGATAAGAAGAGCCCTTTCCCACAGGCCTGCAATCCAGCCCCAGCCTCCAGCTTCTGCACCGAAGTGCTGCCTTGCCCGCCTTCTGTGCAGCCTGCACTGGGATTCCCTCCACAGGAGGTTCATTTTTCAGCTGTGTTTCCACCAGTGGGATTGGATGATTCTTTTCGTGGGTGAGGCACAGTATAAAGATTTTAATAAGAAATAGGCAAAGTCCTAGTCTGCCCTTTTTTTTCCTTTTGGGTCAAGGCAATGATCCCACTGGTTATCTATACAGGAGGAGCTTGGGGCTTGTGCTTTGCATTTCCTAAGTGAGCCACTTGCATTGTACTCCTCTCATGCCATTTGTGGTTACTCCGATATGACACATAACACAGGCTTCAGCATTATAGTTGTGTTTTGAGAATTATTCCTGTTTCAGTAGCATTTCAGTGCGCTGCTAAATAGAGCTACAACTACCGAGTACAGTATGGGGGGTTTATTCACTGTCTTTAAAATCTGAGGGTTACAAAAGTGTAGAGTTGTGAGGATAAGAAACTGTATTTCCCCTTGTTGGGACCCCTCAGGCCCAGTTTTCTGGTGACAGCCCCAGGGACCATCAGGCCAGGAGGAAATGTGACCATTGGGGTGGAGCTCCTGGAACACAGCCCCTCACAGGTCACCGTGAAGGCTGAGCTGCTCAAGAAAGCGGCAAACCTAACTGTCTCTGTCCTGGAAGCGGAAGGAGTCTTCGAGAAAGGTAAGATGAACGGTGTAGATTTACTCTTGTGCAGCAATAATTGCAATATGCTGATAGAGTGAGTGGAGCATAGGAACCCAAATTTGTGGTGACTCACATGCAGTCTTGCTGGCTCGTGTGGTGTCTAAACGGTCTTCCTGTGGGCTCTTCTGAGCAGGGATCCACAGACCCAGGTTTTTTTGTCTTGTGACTGTGTCATCAACACATGGTTCTGTGGGGACAGCACACATTGGAGGCTGGATGGGCCTGTTACCGTCCCCAGGTTTGAGGGAGAGGTGGCTGGAAGAAGGGGCCGGCCGGCACTGTGGTCTTGTTTTGAGTTTGCGATCTAATCTGATCTAACATTGTATTTGAATCGGTGAGTGCCTTCTTTATAAATGCTAAGGGAAAAATAATTTTAGGGGTCAGTATTTACATTTTTTTTCATTAAAATGAACACATAATTTTTCCTAATTGCAAGTGCTAAACCCAAATCACATACGATTCTGCCACCTGAGTATACAGTATTTTTTTTTTTTTTTTTGTACTGGGAATTGAACTCATGACCTTGCATTTGCCTGGCAGGCACTTAGGCCTCTGAGCTAAACCCCTGGCCCTTCTGAGTATACAATATTAATTAGAAGCATGTTTAGATATTTGTTAGAGATCAGAAACTGAGGCAGAAATTTTTGTAATATTGTTATTTTTTTTAAAGAAATAATTTAAGGGCACGTAGTGAGAGGTGAATGAGATTCTACAACAGTTCTTTATATAAATTGATCCTCTGTCCGCTTAGAGATGTTAGTATTATCATCCAGCGAGATGCAATACGAGTTTCTTTGCATCTATGGATCTTTCTCCACTAGAAGCTGACTAACTGGATGAGTAAATTCCAAATCAGAGTCCGGAGGAGGGATGTGTGTGTGTGTTGTGGGGGAGAGGATGGTGTCAGGGAGTTGGGCAACCTTGTTTCTCTGGAGAGGAAGTGTAGGTTAATTCTTCAAACTGGAGTTAAAGTTAGCACCCCTGCCACATGCTAGTTATGTGAATTTGGGCTGGGTACATAGTTGTTCTGAGCATCAGTGTCTTCATCTATAAAGTGCAGGTAACAAAAGTAACTTCTCTGGAAAAAATTATGTAGTACCTATTAGGCCCTCTATATACAGCAATTGTTAAGTGTTATTTATAGTAATACTGAAGAAGATGTAGAAAGCATCATTTCATCTTTCACATGGGGGCAGACCTCACTTTTGACTACTGAACTGTTGTTTCTGAAAATCAGTTAACCCTGGTCTTATGATAGTAACTCTGAAGTATTAAATCATGAGACTTAGTACTGAAGGTAGTTCCATACTCATTATTTGTCATTAAGAATTGATAATTTTGGCTGAGTGTGGTGGCACACACCTGGAATCCCAGCACTTGGGAGGCTGAGGCAGGATGATTACAAGAATTTGAGGCCAGCCTGGGCTGAGATAGTGAGTTCAGAGCCATCCTGAACTACCTAGCAAAACCCTGTCTCCAAAACCCAAACCAAAACCAAACCAAACCAACCAAACAAACAAATGAATAAAAAAACAGTTGATAATTTTGGCTCTACTAGTATGGCAGTCCAGAATTACATGATTTGGATAAATATTTGAGCTTTGCTTGGGTATTCATATATGCTCACTCTAGAATTTCTCCTGCAGTTTCCTTCATCAGTCTCTCTTCTGAGGGTGCATGCCATTGTGGCTTGGTTTTTCACTTTATACTTAGATATTTTTCTTTTGGGAGGGGCTGCCATCATCTGTACTGTACTCAAGACTGGGTCAGAAAGCCATGTCCTGGGGGCAGAATGGACCTCTGAAAAGGAGACAAGGAAAGTGTTACTTCTTTCACAGTGGGTTTTGACTCTGCTGTGGAGTTTCATGGAAGCTGCCATTGGCAGGAGGATTCTCTCCCTTTCAAAGCAGAATGTTCCCCTGTTATCAGGGACTGTGAGTATTGTTCTCATGGCAGATGCTTCCTGTAACGTGAGGACTTAAGAATCAAGATATTTCGTTCTCCTTTTCCTCATGTTTTTTGCTTTATCTGATGTCTCCAGTTGTAACAGTAAGTAGATAAATCAAGAGTTCTAAATCTGCAAAATCTGCATCTTCATAGAATTTCTATTTTGTTTTGCATTTTTTTCTCTATTGTATTACACAGACAAGTGCATTTGAGATCTGACCACTTCATTGGTTTCTTTGAGTCCCCTTGGGAGGAGGTTTATCTTCTGGGAGAACTGAGCAGAAGATCTGTCTTGGAGTACTTGTTTCCAGAAGTCTTGGTCTTCTTAGCAATCTCTGAGTTGCAGCGGGGGCATCTTGCTGTCATCTGAATGTATTTCTGCTAATACTAAAGGCTTAAGATTGCAGAATGTGCTATATATATATATATATATATATATATTTTTTTTTTTTTTTTTGTACCAGGGGTTCAACACACAACCTCATGCTTACCAGGCAGGCACTTAGGCTGCTGAACTAAACCGGCCTCATGAATGTACTTTAATAAATGCAGAGAAACAGACTTTGTCTTAGGGAGGGGGTTCACTCCTTTGCTTGGCATATGTGAGGGAATTTTTATTTACATTTCCATACTTGAGGTCAGGAGCACTGGTTGCATTACAATTACTCATTTAGAAATACATTAATCTTATGTTTACTGGGGACTGATTATTATTATTTTTATTTTTGGTGAATATCAGCTTTTTAGAGAAAGTGTTTCTACTAAAGATTTTGGAGTAAGATGTGTCAATGTCTCTTTTTTTCTGCCACTAAGTTTTTTTCCCTTGGTACTGGGAATTGAACTCAGGACCTTGCACTTGCCAGGTAGGCGCTTGTGCTGCTTACTTACTATATCCCTGGCCCTTGATACCTGTTTTTTTTTTTCAGTTTGTTTTTATTTTTTGAGACAGGGTCTCACCATGCAGTTCAGGCTGGCCTTGAACTCACTCACTATTCAGGCTGGTGTCAAGTTCAAGGCAATCCTTCTGCCTCAGCCTCCTGAGTGCTGGGACTATAGGCAGTGCCACCATGCCCAGCTTTTGATGGCTGTTAGTGCAATTCAGACTTTCCAGTACTTGTCATTGTTGCCATCATGCAGCAGTGTTTAACGCCATCTTCTCTACAGTCAATACAACGTGGTTCGTGATCTTATCTTCTGTATAGAGCTATTTTAGTAAGCATAATTAACAAGATGTAGTCAAAGTTCAGCAGGGGAGAGAGGATGGAGTGCCTGTGGCTTGGAATAGGGCAGACTAGATGTTTGGAGATTTTTCTCTTCCCTTTGTGGCTTTATTTCTCTCCTAGTGCAGTGTTGCTCTGGAGTTCCATACAAATCAAGAAAGAAGTAAAGCATGTTGATTTACAGGTTAAAATAAGAACTCTCTTTTTATCTGTAAAGGCAATTGAAATAATTAGTTTGATGTCTTTGAAGTCCTAATCTGCATCTTATTTTCCTTTCTTTTTATATTATTTAAAACTTTCCTTTATAAATGTGCCCTATTTTTCCTAAGCAAAATTCATTTCCAATAACTTAGAGCCTAACCTCTTCACTTCCGTTAATGAATTCATCATCACCTAATGAAAACCTCATGAAAACCAAGACTGAGCTGAAATTACCTGCAAGATGTTTGGGAGCTCTGCACAGCCTCCCCTGACAGACTGTCTTTGCTGAGCTCCCTTCTGTCTCTCCCTGAGTTGCTGAGATGAGTTGGTGCATGTCTGTATCCTTTGATCACTTGCCTTTTCTCTTTGTGTTAAAATACTGGAGGGTTGATGGAATGTGTTTACCTTCTAGTTTTTAAGAATTAAAAATCTGTTTTGTCTTTTATTGTCTTGCTTACTTTTACTATGAGGGAATTTCTTTTCCTTCTTGGTCAGATGGGGCTGAAAATTTAACGTGGTAGCTGAAAAATTTAAAAAGCAAAAACAAATCCGTTAAGTTAGGATGGCTTTCTGGTGGAAACAAAGCTCCTGAGTGTACGCCTCTTACTGCCTAGATCAAAATCAGCTTCAGGTTCTTGTGAAAGTGGATTAATGAGCAGTGTATGGGCATGTCTCCCAGACCGGTTTCCACAGGCAAGCCTGAGGCTCCCTAGGAATTGGTTTAAAGGGCGTAGGCTCCTCGCTCCCAAGTCTGTGCTGTGGTATGGGATCCATGTGAACAGATAGGTTTGGGCTGAGACTGAGGCCCCACAGTGCTGTAGATGTGCATGGGATCCAGAACCAGGCTACCCAGGTGCTGATGCTATGAGCAGTCGAGATCTCACCAGGTGTCCGTTTTGTCATCTGGGAAACACTGTAGTGGTTTCTGCCTTATATGATTATATGCTTATTGTAAGGGTTAAACAAGGTAATGAATATAAAACACATAGGAATCATTCTAGAAAATAGTAGCTGTTGTTATTAGAATAGCATAGCAACAATGAATATCCAAAACAGTGATTGATCGATCACCTGTTGATGATCTTGAACTGGGAACGGTATAAAAGGTATAAAAGGTGGGTTCCTGAGAGGGAAGGGGAAGAGATTTAACACATGGAATATTGAGCTTCCTCATAGTTCCAGCCACTTTATACACAGTATTTAATTTTCACAGTTCTATGAAATAGGCACTGTTATCTTCATTTTGTAAATGAAGAAACTGAGGTTAAGAGAAAGAAATTTCCCTGACTTAACCAACTGAATAAGTAGTAAAGTTAGTTCTGTCTGAGGTCGTAAGGTATTTTTTGGTTTTGTTTTATTTTATGGTGCTGGGGATTGAACCCAGGGCCTTGTGTATGCCAAGCAAGTGCTCTGCCACTGAACATCTGCAACTCTGTAAGGTTTTTTTTTTTTTGGTACTGGGAGTTGAACTCACGACTTTGCGCTTGCCAGCCAGCTGCTTATGCTGCTGAGCTAAATCCCCGGCCCTCTATAAGGCTTTTTTACTGCCTGGAGGACAAAGATTGAAAGATTTTTTTTGTTTGTTTCATTTGGGAGTCTTCTCTTCTTCTTTGAGACAAGATGTTAATAAGAAGTCCAGGTTGGCCTTGAATTTGCTGCGTAACCTGGGTTGGATTTGAACTTGTGATCCTCCCGCTTCAGCCTTCCAAGTGCTGGGTTTATAGGTCTGAGCCACGCCTGGCTTCATTTTGAGATATCGATGCAATGTTGTATAGTCACCTTCCTCTGAAATCATTTTCATATTTGCTTTTAGTCATTTAATCTGAGATCTAATGAAACCTGGTTTGGATCTAAGTATTACAAGATGAAATGCCGGTTTGCTTCTAATGTGGTATGAACTTCATAGAGTTTTGGAGTTGGAAGGGACCTCAGAGATAGGCCAACCCAGTGAGCTACTTTGTGCTGAAGAGACAGAAAGGGTGCTGTGTTGGAGGACTTTTCAAGGTCGTATTTGTTTGGGGTGGCTAACCTGGACACGGATTGTACGCTGGCTGAGCTTTAGCCGCTCCTATTTCCATTGCTCTGTAGGAAGCTTTCCTAACACTTGGGGGCCGTGCGTAAGACCTGCGATGTATTTGCAAATGTTGCTTCTTTGGATTTGGAAGAAAATAAAGCTAAGCCCTTTCAAAGACGCCTCCTTGAACACTTGTGCACATGTCTTGTTTCAGCTTGAGGCAGAGTTGTTCTTTGTGGACTAATAGTTTTGCGTGGGCGGGGCTGGGCTACGAGGATCACAGATGTTTAAAAAATGCAATTCTAGTGCTGTGTTTCTCACAGTGTGTGCTGTAATTATTAAAAATGCAGATTCAAGGCCACCCTTGAGGACATGGGTAACGGATGGGAGCATAAATTTTAAACTCAGCCATCACCACTGGTGATTCTTAGCCACATTAACAGGAGAACAAGTACAGCTTCATGTCTCACAAATTGTGCCTGACCAAGCCATGGAATCCCTGAGCGAGCTCTTGCCTCGGTCGGCCTGCTATGATTTATGGTGTCTTCACTTTGCCTTCCAAGCCCCTCACCTTAAGCAGCAGTGGCAGTTTTCAGCCGTGGAGAGACAGCCCTTGGGGCTTGCAGTGATTCGGTGAAGTTGAAAGTAAACACTAATTCTTTAAACTCCGCTTCAATTTGTGCCTCTCTTCTGACACTGGATGAGTCACTGTTTTCGTGACTCACCGAAAGGCTGGGTGGAAATAGAAATCAGATCCTGTAGGAACTTGGGTGGGGTTGATGTTTATCCTTTATGTTCGTTTAAGATGTCTTTATAGTGCTGAAATGAGTTGTTTTCCCAAAGATGTTTCCCTTCATTAACTTACCATTCATTGACTGTTTTGTTGTGTATGAAACATGAATAAAGGGTGGGAAGGTTAGGGAATACAAGGAAGGAGACTATTGGAGGTTCCAGAAGAATAATATATAAAATTAAAAGCACAAAGGGACTGCTCAATGGATACTAACTTGTAATATCAAGCAAAATAAATTGGATAGGATTTGTGGCTCGAAAGACTGGGTGAATACTGCTACCACACACACTCACACACATACACATACGCGTGCGCTGCAGAAAATTGGAGTTTTCATTTCTTGTTTGTATAAAAAGTTCTATGTGGTTTGCAAACAGTGCTTCCTGTGTATAACTCTGTACCTGGTACTGTTACCTTTTGTTTCCAGAGGGATACAGATGTCTATTCATAAATGTCCCACCTCAGCTCTGCGTTTGGCATCTGGTTGGAGCTGTCACTTTGCAGAGTAGAGAAGGGAGGGATGTGCTGGAAGACAGCTGGTGGCTGAGTGGTGGACATGAGGAGATAATAACAGCGTGTGTGTGTGTGTGTGTGTGTGCACGTGCCAGTGGCACTGAGGACTGAACCCAGGGCCTTCACACTGATGTCAGCCCTTTTTATTTTTTATTTTGGGACATGGTCTCACAAAGTTGTGAAGTTGCTCAGTCTGGGTTGAACTAGCGATCCTCCTGCCTCAGTCTCCTAGAATGCTAAGATAAGTACATACTCTCATGCCTGGCAAGATAATGGTTTTGTCGTTATTACTTGTCTTTTTTTTTTTTTTTTTTTTGAGACAGGGTCTTACTACACAGTTCTTGAGCTCACTTGTAGCCCAGGCTGGTCTTGAACTCGCAGCCGTCCTCCTCCCTCAGCCTCCCAAGTGCTGGGATTACAGATAGGAGCCACCATGCCCAGTTTGCATGTGTTTTCTGAAAAGATGTTTCATTCTGCTCTTGACATCATTGGAGATTGTTGCTGGAGAGCCAGTTTAGGAGATCATTTTCACAGAGACATATAATATTTGAAATCTTGAGAATATGGAGGTACATAAGAGAGAACATATGGGAAGAACAAGACCCATAGCAGAAGCATGGGAACAGGAAACTAAGTCAGTGTAAGGTCTGCCATTGATCAGTGAGGGTTGGGCCGACTGAAGAGTACAGTGTCAGACACCCATGGAGAGGGAGCTTCAGAGGAGGAAGGCTGTTTTGTTTGCTTTTTTGAGACTGAATCTTGCTGTGTAGTCCAGGCTGGCCTTAAACTCATTGTGTAGCCCAGGCCTAGAACTGGTGGTGATCCTCCTGCCTCAGCCTCCTAATTGCTGGGATTACAGGCGTGTACCATCATGCCCATTTTGGAAGGTTTTAATGGTACCAGGGAACCCAGAAGGTAAGAGTAGGTGAAAATGGAGGCAAGGATCTGGACAACCCACAAGTGAATGGCTTTATGTTGAATGTTGGGCTCAAAGGCAGCTTTTAAGAAATAAATGAGTGGTGAGAAAATAAATCAGAAAGTGACCGTGGTTCCATTCTCTTGAGAAGTTTGGCAGTTGGAAGGAGAGAAGTGATTTATTTTCTTTTTGTACTGGAGATTAAGATTAGCACTGTCCCCCTGAGCTACATCTGTAGCCCTTTTCGTTTTTACTTTGAGACAGGTTCTTGCTAAATCATTTAGTTTTTCAGATTGGGTTTGACTTTGTCCTACTCCTGCCTCAGCTTCCTGGAGTGCTGGGGTTACAAGTGTGCACCACGGTGCCTGGCGAGGTGGATTTTTTTGTGGTACTGGAGACTGAACCCAGGAGTGTTATACTGAGATACATCTTCAGCCCTTGTATTATTTTTTAAAGATTTTTATTAGCACATGGTTGCAGTCCATAATGATGGCATTTGTTGTGGGGAATTGGTACGCAACACGTCTCTCTTCTCTGCCCCCTTCAGTGGATGGTTTCTTAAAAGACACAGTAGACAGATAAAAGTGAGTAAGGTAAAGAAGTGAGGAGTGGGTGATTCCCTGAGTCAGGAGGGGTGGGATTGGGACCGGGGCACTGGTCTCAATGTACCCTTTCTTAATTCCCTCAGGGAAATCCTCTGAGTTTCCTTTCTTCCCTTGCAAGGCTCAGGGTGAATTTGGTGAAAGAAGATTTGGTGAGGGGAACAGCTGTGAGCAGCAAATGGGCAGGTCTGTGGGTATGTAGTTGTGTAGAAATGATTCATGAACAAAAATCTGAAAACAAGACTGGCTAAGAGGTTGGAAATATATGGGAAGGAAAGTTTCTTTTTTCTTTTTTTTTTTCAAAGACCACCTAGTGGTTTCCTTTGGGCAGGGAAATGTTAGGGATTTTCTTACATGCATGAAAATATAGTTGGTTCAAATGATTTAGTGTTACAAACTTTGCTAAAATATGTGTAAAATCTCCCCAGTGACACAGAGATAAGGCATTTACTATTTTGAACATTTCAAACTTATTAGGACCCAAACTGTATATGGGTGACAGTACTAGGTGACATAAATATTTAGTGACCATGCTAAGTTCTTGTTTCTCTGCTCTTCCAGGGAAAGAAAGCAGGCTTCACTTGTATGTGTGCCTGAATTTGAGGTAGAGATTGGGGTGCTGTGTGGACAGTTTCAAAGTCAAGCTGGGTTTCTTGGATTAGCGAGCTGTGGCTGGGGGTGAGTGTGTGGGGTGCGCCTCTGTGCCGTCAGTAGTTTCAAGGGGCTGAGGAGCTGGTTGTCTGCATGGCTGCTCGGGGGCTTGAGTCCGGAATCTGGAGCAGAGAGAGAGATCACAGGCCGCCTTGCTGTTTTTTTGCTTGGGATTGCTTTGGCTGTCCTGGATCTTTCATATTTCCATATGGATTCTGGGATTGTTTTTTCTAGTGCAGGATGTCATTGGAATTTTGATGGAGATTGCACCGAATCTATAGATCGCTTTTGGTAATACGGAGATTTGGACAGTCTTAATTCTGCCGTCTGTGAACACGGCAGGTCTTTCCATGTTCTTTGCCTTCTTCTATCACTCTCTTCAGTGTTCTGTAATTTTCCTTATAGAGCTCTTTCACCTCCTTGGTAAAGTTGATTCCTAGGTGATTTATGTTTTTGAAGTTTATGTGAATGGGATTGCTTTATTTTTTTTCTCAGCTAACTCATTAATTGTGTATAGAAAAGCTATTTATTTATTTTTTTAATGTGAATTTTGTATCCTGGAAACATTTTCTAAAGGGTAAATGTGGGTTCTGCTGACCTTATGGTCTTTATGCAGAACTTTATTAACAGAATTCAGAGATTGTATGATTTTGACTTGTTACAAGATGGCATTCATCTTCTGCCTGTAATTTCAGCACTCTGGGAGGCTGCACAGGAGGACTGTTTGATGAAATTGTCTCAAAAAAAAAAAAAAAAGACCTGAGATGCAGTTCAATGTGAGTTTAATCCCCAAAACTGCCCCAAGTAAACAACCCAAATCTTTCTTTTAATTCTCTCCAACTTTTTCAAAATGCAAAATCATTCTTAGTTCATGAACTCAGAAAAAAGCAACTGTGAGTCAGGTTTGGCTTACCGGCTGTAGACTTGTCATAGTGAGTGCCCTGTGCAGTGAAGCAGCCCCAAACTGCCTGCTCCTAGGGCTTTCATTTGTGTTTAACCTAACAGGTTACACTGTGCCGCTTTATCTGTTTTACTTTTAGTGGGCTTTTGAACTGACTTGGCTCAACAGTATAAGTGGAATAAAATGTTCTATAAAACTCACATTTGTTGAGATATATGTAAGCAAAGAGAGATAAGAGGGAAAAAAAATACAAGGAATGTATGAGCCCAAGGTACAGAAAAGACAATTTTGTTTTGTTTTGCTTGAAATACTTGTACTTTCTGCTTAGATTCTATTCACAGAACAGTTGTTTAGCCTGAAAACGACATTATACTGTAAGATTTATGGTGGAAAGCTTCCTTTTTCCTCTTGTCCATCTATGTATCAAGAATACACAGCATAGAGAATATTTAATAAACTGGTAAAAAGTTCAAAATTTTCAGTAAAAAATAGTGACAGTAAACTTAGGACTGAATACCCAAGGGCTGCAAAGATAATTAAGCAGCAGTGTCAGGCAGGTATATTTATAGAGCAGAAAATCCACTTTTTCTTCATAGAGAGTGTTTCTGGACCTCGTTGGATTTCCAATTACACACTACTCTTTCTCCTCAGTGATTCTCCGGAACTGTTTGTTGAGAACAGATGTCAGAAGAGGCAGCAATATGGTATTATAGAGTGTGTTTAAAAAAGTTAAGGAAAGGTTAGTTTTTGTGTGTGCTTATTACACAATTTAAAAATAGCTCTGAATCTATTTGTAAATCAGATGACCAGTTCTCAGAAGGCCGAGTGTGATGCCTTAACACAAGGTTTCTTCAGCGTTGCTCAGGAGATGTAGGCAAGGGGAGAGAGTATGGGAGGGGGTTCCTCTGTGTGTGCTCCAGGATGATCAGAGTTTTACAGAGTTACTTAGGATAACACAAAGAAGAATTTGACATAACAGTGCGTATTTAGTTAGGGATTTAAAAGAGCGCCACCCCACATTTCAAAAAAAGCTACCATTTTCCCCTTTGGTCTCTGAGTAGAGACTCACCAAGAGGGAAAAAATGTTCACAACAGTTTACAAATACTATCTATTTAGTTCTCAACCTAGCAACAGTAGAGAAAGAGATGATTATTCCTCACTTACACGGTCTACACCCTCTGGCCCTGGCTTTATATTTCAGTGGTGCTAATTATCGCTGACATATGAGGATTTCGAATAAGTCCTATGCTAGGAGGACTTAATAAATGCCTAGGAAATTCCGAGCTGTATTTGTAAATTTAGAGGGGAGACAAGAAGTTCCAAAAAAAGTTAAATATTTAAAGTTGCCCTTTTAATAAGGATACACAAGACCAGTGAATGGGCCCTGCATTGGGTCTGTTCACAGTCACGGTCATCTGAGTCACTCCCCAGTCCAGCAGGAGTCAGGGCTGGGAGGGACGTCTCTGCTGGCTTTTGGGTGGAGCTTCTCTTTCTGACTCTATCTTTCCTGGTTCTATGTTCATATGTGGTCGTGTTACCCTGGCACCTAGGAATGCAGCGTACCAACTCTTCCAACTTCTCTCTAATGAGAAAACCTTTCAAAAGTTGGATGGGACTAAAAGTGACATTTAAAAAAAGCTCTAGCATGGAATGAGATTTCCTGCACTTCAAATCTGGTGAGCTTGTTCTGGATTGCCAGAATGCTTGCCCTCCAATTTACCAGCCTACAAGGTTTATTTGAGGCATAGACTCCCAGCTGTTTGCTACTTTCTCCTGGCTTGATGTCACGTGGATAAAAATAAATCCCTGCTCCACCCCACCTTGTCGGATTTTGTAATTCTGCCAGCGGTGGGAGACAGAACACATTAGCGCTGGGCGGGGAGGAAGCACTTTGCTTCCTCTAGGCAGAGGAGGCTCCTCCGGACTCATTCTAAGCTAAGGAAAACTAAGCACCTCTCCTTGGCAGAGGGTGCAGGCTTGTTGGGGAAGAGCTCACTGGTTTAACTTTTTCTTCTTTATTCCAGTGTGGGACCCTGTGGAGGAAGCTGTGCTGCACCCAGTCTCCCTGTGGCAGGAGGGGGACCCCTTTCTCTCTTTCGGAGAATGGCCCAGGGCTTCCGGAATGCATAGGTCCTGTGGCCCATTAACATGAACCTGAATCCAGTATGGCTGTGATTTTAGACATGAGTGGTGGAGGAAAAGGGGATCGTGACAGTCACCAGCAGGCTGTCCAGGCGGTGGAACTCTGACAGGATCTAAGCGACAGAGTTCAGCTGCTTGTGGTGGAGAGCTGTGACTGGGCCCAGTCACAGTCCTGGCCTTGACGCTGTGTGTGGTCCTAAGCAGGTGCTTCACGCTGCTGTGGCTCAGGTTTCTCATTTGTGACAGGAGGATGATAACACCTAATGGGATTGTTGAGAAAATTAAGCCGGTTAATGTATATGTTGTGCTTTTAGACTTCTCTATAAATAGTATCATTGTTCACAGAATGAGAAGATTTTATTCTGTTAGGCCTGGTTTTTTTTTTTGAGACAGGGTCTCGTTAGGTAGTGTAGGCTGGCCTTGAACTCACTTATGTAGCCCAGGCTGGCCATGAACTCACAGTGTTCCTCCTGCCTCAGCCTTCTGAGTGCTGGGTGTACAGGGGTGTGCCACTATGCCCAACTCTGTTGGTTGTTTTTTTTTTGTTTCTAGGCAAAAATGTAAGTGTTCTACTCTTTAGCTCAGGATGTTCCCAGAGAAGTATAACTAACTCATAAATACTTGAAAAATTTCTAGTGGGCATATGAAAAGTAAAAAGAACAGACTAAATTAATTTTCTTTTTCTTTTCTTTTTTTGCAGTGCTAGGGATTTAACCTAGGGCCTTTGCACTGAGCTGTACCCCAAGCCCTTTTAAAATTTTTAAATTTTGAGACACAGTCTCAATAAGTTGTTAAGTTGTTCAGGCTGGGTTCAAACTTGCCATCTGCCTGTCTCAACCTCCCAGAGTGTCGAGATTACAGGCACAACCATGCCTAGCTATGAAATTAATTTTAATAATATAACTTTTTACCCTAATAATTCACCAATAATATCAGTTCATCATGTGATCCCTATAAAATTATTATTCTTGTTTTGTCTTTTGTTGTTGTCTTTTTGTGATAGTCTTGCTATATATTGCAGGCTGGCCTTGAACTCACTTTGAAGCTGACAATGACTTTGAACTTGTAGCAATCCTCCTGCCTCAGCCTCCCGAGTGCTGGAGTTAGGAGTGCACTATCATACATACCTAGCCCTATAAAAATTATCAATGAGCTATTTCACACCCTTTGTTTTCTTAAGTCTTAGAACTGTAGACTGTGTTTGCGCTTGTTGTGTATAACCACAACAACTTGTTGTGTATCAGTGGTGCTGTACCTTATGTGCCTGTTCAGAGGCTGCTGTCTAGGACTGTTTAGCTTTGGAGGTTTGCTTCTCAGTCTTGTTTCAAAAGTGTCCTAGTTCCCTACTGTGTCCCCATGACACAAGTCAGCCCCAAACCTAGTAGCTTGAAAAAACAGTGGCTTGTTATGTCTGTTGACTCTGACTTGGCTTATATGCCCTACGTTGATGATTATTGCTTGAATCAATCATTCTTGTGACAGTTGTAAAATTTTCAAGTCTTAGGATCTCTTTACATTTATTCACTCTTACAGTACAGAAAGGCTTTTCCTTCTACCTCAATGAATCATTTGTTAATTGTATAGCACCATGAATTCATAGGACACTGTTGTTTTATTTACTAGGTTATAAACTATTATTTATTTTAATGTTCAGTTTGTCTGGACATAATGTTTTTAATGGAGGAAACACTCTCTCTGTGTATGCTGAGGTACATGGTGTGGTATATTGTGTGTGCAGCAAAGTCTAATGTGTGGACAATTTTACTTTTTCCTCCTACATTGAAATGCTTATTATTTCAGCCCAAATATTTCACCGGGTGAGCCTGTCTCTTTTGTTTGCAGAGCACCAAGTCTCTCTTCGACCAAAACAATTCTTTTTCCTTTGGTACTGGAGGTAGATCAGGGCCTCCTGCATGCTAGGCAAGCCCTGTACCACTGAGCCAAACCTCCAGCCTAACAAGTATTTTTACAAGACAGTTTGTCAAATAAATGGTGTGTATTAACGATACTTTTCAAGTTCTTGTCAAGTTTTATTGCTGTGATATCATCAGACTTTTGAATTGCATTTCAGTTCAATATAGAATGTAGGTCTGTTCCATTAAGTAAAAGCTTACTGAGCAAAGGTTTTACCCCACAAGTTGCGGTGCTTCCAGAGTACAAGTAAGTGTCCATCAGCAGACAAGAAGAGAAAAAGAATGGGCTGTATATTCCAAGTGGCATGCTATTCAGCTTTAAAAAGGAAACCTTGCCATTTGCGATAACATCGATGAATCTAAGACTGCAGTATTAATGGAAATAAACCAGGCATAGAAAGACAAATATCACATGCTCTCCCTTAGGTGGCATCTAAAAAATTGAATTCATAGCAACAGAGTAGAAGTTGAATTCAGTGACTGGGATTGGGGGAATTGAGGAGATGTTGGTCAAAAGACACAGAATTTTAGTTAGAAGGAGTAAGTTCAGGAGCTCTATTATGGTTGAGGCAGTGACATTTTATGTATTTGATAATTGGTAAGAGAGTGGATCTTATGTGTTCTCATCACAAATGAATGAAAAACATGAGTCAGTATGTGTGTTAACTGGGTTGAGTCTCACATATATATTATTTGGCTTAAGTTATGCATATTTCAAAATATGCTGTATGCATATATATATATATACACACATAAATACACACATATATTTTTAACCTGTCAACTGCAAAAAGAATAATAGATCTCAAAGTTAAATCATAGGCACATTAAATCATCTCATAATAATGTTCCTGGAACAAATGCTAAATTAGGATGCTGGCATAACTGTGTCACCCAGGACAGTGTTGGTGAGGACTCCTGTGTCCATTAGACCCCACTGGTCTCCGCTGCTGGGCTGGCACAGCTTGTTCTGTCCTGCAGTGGCCGAGCTGGCATCCTTTTGTCTTGGTGCTGTCCCACTATCCTTCCTGTGCCTCTTGTCCTCTCTCTGTTTTTGTTGGTTCAACTGTTCTTCCTTCTTCAGTTTTCCAGAACACTTTTTTGTTTTTTGTTTTTGGTACCGGGAATCGAACTCACGATCACACGCTTGCCAGGCAGGTGCTTATGCTGCTGAGCTAAATCCCCGGCCCTCCAGAACACTTTTTGTCCATGTTCTGTTATGTAAGACTCCTGCTTTTTGTGTTCTGTGGTGACAGATACAGGTAAGCAGATTGGTGCTGGGCGGTTAGTGATGGTGATACATTGTGTATCACAAAAGACACATAATACCACTTCTAAGGCTGCAGACAGAAACTGTCTTATTTTTACTTTGATTATTTTATTGAGCAAAACTAAGAAATTATGGCTTCTACTGTTGAATGTGTCAGCTGGGCAGGTATCTGTGTGTAACTACAGATGGCGCTGGCTGTTTTTTTGATGACTGCTTCTGTGACGAATTCTGCTCCCCAGGCAGCCTGCCCTTCTCAGTGGACAGCTCGCCATGCTCTGGACACAATGGTAGCCGACACATCAACTCTTTCTTCTGTGCCTGGAACCATTATATGTACTCCACGGGCATCATAACCTCTTCATAACCACCTTATAAGATGGGCATGGTATTAACACCCTCACTTAACAACTTTATTAGCTCTTTTGCAGTATGCAGTGATTCCATTCTTGGTGGGGAGTCAGTATATGTACATGACATCCCAATTCCTTTTTCATTGCTTACCCTCCCATCCTTCCCGCTACTTTCCTACCTCCTTCATCTCTTGTTCCCCTTCTTTTTTTTTTTTTTAACAAAAGATCTATTTGTTTCCTATTGTCTAACTTTTAATTTCTTCTTTATTTATAGTTTGGGCTCTCAGATAAACCATGCAATATTTATGCTTGCATGCCTGCTTTATTTCACTTAGCATTATGGTCTCAAGATATATCCATCTTTCTACAAATGTCTCGAGGTTATCCTTCTTTATGGCAGTGTAGGACTTCACTGTGTGTAAATACCAGATTTCCTTATCTATTTATCTGTTAATGGACATAGGTGTTGCTTCCAAGATTTAACTCTTGTGAATTATGCTGCTATAAACATGGGTATGCATGTATCACTGTAAAGTGACATCTTTAACTCCTTCCAGAAAGAGAATAGCTGTGTTGAATGGAGTTTCTTGCTTTAGTTTTTTGAAGAATCTCTATACTGATTTCCATAGTGCTGTACTAATTTACATTCCTGCCAAAAGTGGCAAAGGGTTCCTCTTTTCCCCCTACAAACTTGCCAGCATTTTTTTTTTTTTGAGAAAGGACTTCGCTTTGCAATTCAGACTGGCCTTGAACTTGTTTACATAGCCTAGGCTGGTTTTGAATTCACAGTGATTCTTCTGCCTCAGCCTCCTGAATGCTGGGATCACAGGCATGCATCATTGCACCCAGCTGTTGTTTGATTTCTTTCTTTTTTTTTTTAAAGCAGAATATATATATATATATATATATATATATATATATATAGAGAGAGAGAGAGAGAGAGAGAGAGAGAGAGAGAAAGCTTCTGTCTGAGAGAGAGACAGAAAGGATCCCAAGTGGGTTGTGAAAGACTGTCTTTTCTAGGGACTTTTATAGAGCAAAACCATGAGGTGAGACTGGTCCAAGGTGGGGAAAAATGGGAGCTCACAAGGTGGGCATAAAGTGGGACAGAAATATGGTCAACCAGGGCCGAGTATTTAGCTCAGTGGCATAAGCGCCTGCCTGGCAAGCATGAGGTCCTGAGTTTGATCCTCGGTACCTCCAAAAAAAAAGAAGTATGGTCAACCAATAAGATTAATTGCTCAGATAAAATTGATTACACTGGGGACAAATGGGGAAACAAGTCATGTAGCAAGGGACATGCTTAAAGAACAGTGACTCTTCTCATAGGGTGTTGGGATGGTGACTCCTGGCTTTGTCAGGGTGATAGCTATTTAGAATGTCAGTCATTAGGATGTGGGTGCATTTGCTTGATCTTTTGTCTTGAGGTCTGGCCTATAGCAAGAGGATTCTGTCTCCTCCAAGGTTGCAAGGTATCTGGTCTTCTGCACTGGCTCCTTTGAGGATCTAGCCATGTCTGACTGCCTATAGTATTTCTATCTAACTCAGTTGCCTATAACAATCCCCACTCTGAAGAAGTACTGCTATGAGGGAGTAATGGGCGATGACTGATCTGGCTTCTTCAGGCTGAAGGAGTTTGTAGTTGTTGATTGGCAGCCAGGGATTCTCTGCAGAGGTTCTATCTAAAGGCCCTCGATGGACACCGGGCATTTTTATCTTGGGTAGGCATACAGCTTTAAGTATGGAGGATACAAAGAAAAATAAACAAGTATGTATGGACCAGATAGTAGAATTAATGGGATAATTATGACTACAGTTAACGAAGATTTCCACCAGAGGAGCTAGTAATAGCTTCCTATAAGGAGGATGAAGATAAGGTTCAGGGAGTTTTAGAGTTTGACATGTCATTGATTTGTCATCTAATATCTTGAACACCTTTGAGAGAAGGATCAGGAATGCACATACATTTAGTTTTTACAATTTCATAAGTACCTCCTGTGCTATTAGAATGCCTAATGTCATCCAGGTTTGGAGGATGATGTGTTTTATTAATTTTACTTTTTTTTATTTAGGAGTGAGAGACCAGCTGTGGTGTCATTTAAGGCCCACTGAGTATAGCTAGTTAAGGCCTCAACATGTGTCATATAACCTTGTTTCTGGAAAAGATCTGGTGGATCCCAGTAAAAGGAATCTAAAAGGAATCTAGCATATTTGTTATTGGTTTTATTTGTATGATGGCTTGAGGTTTGGCAAAAACAAATTTTAATCAAAGCATGTATAATTAAAGTATATATGCAAAGGCATGTATAATCAAAGCATGAGCATTACAGCTGACAGGTAAGTTTAGAAACAGTTTCTAAGGGACAGCAATTGTAACTCATTGGCTCTTAGGTCCCTTTATTGATGGAGTCTGACATTTTGTCATAAATCCCACTAGCTTTAGTTATAATTATCTCTAAATTTTTGATGATGTATGAGAACCAGGTTAATATTTTATTTTTGACCAATGAAATACTCTCTTTGAGTTTTTGTACATGAACAGTATGTACTGCATTTGTAAAAACCAGTCTCAGCATCATTTTGATTAGTTGGCAACCTGAGTATATGTTACAGTATTTAAACAAGATAAAATCTCCAGGATTGAAGTTGAGCTTTTAGGCATAATTAAAAGGAATGAGTGAAGAGAAAATTATTCCAGTTACAGTTCAAACAAGAGATTTTGGTGACTGTATTGAGGTACAATGCCTAAAAGGAAGACCAGAGTCAATGCCCAGCAATTCACTGGTTTTTACCTCTCATCATGATTCCACAGGGATTCTCCTAGGAGATGACAGGCAGAGAAGACAGTCTGGCCAGAGAGAAGAGATGAGTGCCCTGAGGCCCTTTAGTCTTGCTGGACAACCTGGGGAGACAAATCTGAGCTCTGGGGTCTCTGCCTCAGAGTGCAGTTTTACTTTCAGTGGCAGCCTCTACAGTCAGGGGATGGCTTGGGGGCCCTCTTAAGGCAATCTCTCTTAACGCACCCTGGATTTCCACAGTAGCAGAAGCTGGGTCTAGTCCTTGAGTTCTTTTTGGAGCCCTGAGAATCAGACTTAAGGTCTGTTTCTTTTAAGACTGAAACAAGAACAGCTAATTTTTGGTCTCTGTTTTCTCTCTTTGGCCTCTTCCTCATCACGGTTATAAAATACCAAGGAGGCAATTTTTATGAAAGTATCAAGTGAACTATCTGGAGCAAAAGCCATCTTTTGTAGCTTTTTCCTAGTATCGGAGGCTGACAGGGTAATAAACATACTTTTAAGAATAATTTGTCCCGCTATCGAATCAGAATCTAAGGAAGTATATTTTATCAGTGACTCTTGTAAATGAGCTAAGAAGTCAGAGAGGTTTTCATTTTTCTCCTGAAAAATGGATGATAATTTAAAATAATTAGAAAGCTTGGTTTTTGTCCTTTTTAGACCTTTAGGAGTATACACTTGGGAAAATGTTTCCTGCTCCAATCTCCTGTCTTGCTGTCAGGCCACTTGTGGTCTTGGGTGGGAACTGCTTGTGCACTAGTGAGAATTGGTAATTCCCCTGGCTGTCTTTCTTCTGGCCTTTTAAAATTAACAATATGATATTCATCTCCAAAGGCAATAACAGCTTGGAATGCTGCTTGTCTCTCACTAGAAGTCAATGTTTGATTTAAGAGTAACATTACATCTTTCCAATCTAGTTCATAAGTCTGAGTAAATCCTCTAAGGACCTCAATGTACTTGTCAGGGTCATCTGAAAATTTTCCTAATTCTAGCTTAATTTTCTTTAAGTCACTGATAGAAAGATACCTATGAATGTGGGTAGTCTCATAAGGATTGTAATTATACTTGGAGCATAAATAAGAATTATTTCTTAATGTAAAGAAAGTTTCAACATAAAGCAATTCCAACCATTGTTTCTCTTTCTTACAGTATGATTTTAATTGTAAAAGAACTTTATAGTTAAAGTTCCCTCTGTATTCCATTTTGGCTCTAGGGGATAGGTGGACCATGCACATGTGTAAAGAAATATCAAACGGCTCTTTTTTAATGTGGAAGGGTTGAGCATCTTCCAGTGCATAAGAATACTTTCCAGAGGAATAAGGGGCTTTGGCACTGAGTTGCTCACATCTGTAACTTAAAAAGCCAGGAGTAAGAATATGAGACCTTGACATTGAGCTGTCTATCTATGCAAAAAGGAAATACTTAGGTGTCCCTTTCTTAGTCCTATTGGATAATGTCCTCAAGGCATTCCTCAAGTTGATTCCACTGCAAGGCAGGTGGGTGCCCTTAAGAGAGAGTAGAAGATAGATTGGGCCAGCCTATATCCACCCTTGAACTGGTGCACAATTTTATCTTCCCAGGTAGCTCTTGAACTTTGTTGCCATAAACCTAGTTGTGACAGGAATGTTTAAAGAGGGAAGCATAACTTTATAATAAACTATTGTTTTTTATGTATTATAAAAAGGTGAATTAGAGCACTTTTCTGGTGAAGGAGATTCCATCAGAACAGATAAAGACAACAAATAAATTTGAACTGTGCCCTGGGCCCTCGAGCAAAGTCTCCAAGGCATTTGTGTCCTCTGTCTAATTATCTAGGCAATCTTTCCTAGCAGTGGGACATGGCTATGCTTTATTAGAAGCTCACAGGTTAAATATATTTATCATCTATCAATTACATTTTACCTGTTAGTAAAGGCACATCAGTCTTATATGTACACAGAAAAGGTTGATGAAAATCTTGTTTTTTTTTTTTCCCTCTGGGTTAATATATGTAAGGCACAAATGCAAATAATTTCCTACTAGTTTCTTTGAAATGTAAACAGTTGTTACAGGCTACCTCAGCCTAATTTCTGAGAGATGTAGTTTAACTGCCTGCAAGTTTGGGGAACATTTTTAGTTTAGCAGAGAGATATGTAGGTAGGTAAGTGGAGATTTTCTGTGGTCATGAGCCAATTTCCACTGAGGAGTCTTTTTGGGTGTGCATTCGAGAGTCATCCTGGCCACGAACCCTCAGTTGTTCTCAGTTTCTGTTGGCCTGAATAACCAGAGCTTAGTCTCCAGACAGGAATCCAGCTGTCTGGTCAACATTCCATTGGCCATTGGCTTCAGTGGGGATTCACCAAAGAGATGCTGGGGAAACCTGTCTTCTGATTTTAAGACTGGCAGCTGCTGTAGGAGCATTTAATTAGCTGACAGAGTAACCACTGTTTGTCAAAGTTCTATAAAGGATAGTTAAAAGCCTGAGCAAGATCATTACCTAATGCTTTATAAATTTACATTGAAGGTTTCAAAGTCCACAACTGGAAGTATTTTCTTATACACATAAATGAAAGGTCGGAAAGCCTTCCTTAGTCTAAATGTGCTTTGGTCCGGTAAAGTGTGGTGCTTTTAGGTAATTTTCATTGAGACAGACTGGCTCTGATGACCCTCCACACTCTAGAGGAAATGCTATGTCTGTTCTGCTTCAGTTTCCTTTCTTTGGCTTCACTTCTAATCATTTCCCCCACTTTTTACTTTCCTTTTTAGAGGCATGTAAAATTAGAAAGAGCTCTAGATTGTTCCAACCTTTTTCTCCTACTTAAGTCCATAGAAGATGAGCATTTGCCTGTGCTGAAGACAGGGAAATCATCTTTTATAAGAGACACTACCCTGTCTCTGGGTCAGATGAGACATTGAAATTTTGCTTGTCCAGGAGAACACATGTAAAAACCATGTCCCAGTTTGGAGTTCTGGGCAAGTCTCCTCCAGAGACTGAACCTGAGACACAGTAGAAAGAACCAACTTCTGGGTGAGACCAGAAGGAACTATTTCCAAAAGCAGCACACTGGCTATCCATGTGCCTACTTTGTCTTCAGTAGATTGTTTCTGTTTTAACATTTAGATATATGATCCCTTTACGTAGTTTAGTGTATGGTGAGGGATATGGATATAGATTCAGTCTTTTGCATGTGGATAGCCAGTTTGTTCAGCACCATTTCCTTGAGTGTATGGTTTTGGCCCATTTGTCAAAGACCAAATAGTTGAATATGCTTAAGGTTGTTTCTTATCTTGTATTCTGTTTCATTGATCTACATTTTAGCATATGTGTCATGCTATTTTTATCACTGTAGCTTTGTAATATAACTTCAGATCCAAGATCATGACACCTTTCTCTTTGTTCTTTTTACTCAGGGTTACTTTTGCTATACTACATCTCTTCTGGCTCTATATGAATTTTAATATTTTGTCTAGTTTTGTGAGGAATCTCACTAGTATTTTGATTGGGATTGCATTAAATCTGTATGTCAATTTTGGAAATAAGACTATTTGGACAATATTGGTTCTGGCTATCAGAAATGGAATATTTTTGATTTCCTGATATCATTTATCATATTATTATAGTTTTTATTGTAGATGGCTTTCACTTTCTTGGTTAGTGAAAGCCTACTTATTTAATTTTTCTTGATGTTATTGTGAATGGTATTGTTTTCTTTCTTAGTGCATTTATTGTAGTGTACAGGAATGCTACTGATTTTTTGTGTTGATTTTATATCCTGCTACATTGCTGAATTTGGTTGTTCTAGGAATCTTTTGGGGGAATATTTTGCATCTTCTTTGTTGAGGATCATGCCATCTGCAAATAATGATAATTTGACTTCTTCCCTTCCTATATGTATTCCTTTTATTTCTTTCTCTTACCTAGTTGCTCCTGATAAGTATTGTGTTATACAGGAGTAGTGCTAATGGATTTTCTTGTCTTGTTCTTGATTTTAGAGTGAAAGCTTTCAGCTTTTTTCATTTAATATGATGTTGACAAAAGGTTTGTTGTAAATTACTTTTATCAGATTGGGATAATGTTCTTCTATACCTATATTTTTCAGGGCTTTCCTTTTTATTTTATTTGGATTTGTTAAAGGATTTTTTGTATCTGTTAAAATGATCATGTTATTTTTGTCCTTGCTTCAGTTTAAGTGATGTATTATATTCATTGATTTGTGTATGTTGAAACACTCTTGCATCCCTGAGATAAACCCTAGTTGGTATGATGTATGATCTTTGTGATTTGTTGTATTCTGTTTGCTAATACTTTGTTGAAGATTTTTGTTTCTATGTTCATTAAGGAGTTTATTCTGCAATTTTTCTTTTTTAGTTGGGTTATTGTCTGGTTTTAGAATGAGGATAATGATAACTTCCAGTAATGACTCTGAGAAAACTCCTTCCCTTTCAATTTTATTTGGGGAGTACTGGCATTAGATCTTCTTTGAAGTGGTTAATTAATAAGGTTTTTTTTAGTTGGTAGATTTAAAAAAATTACCATCTCAATTTCATTGCCTATTAACTGGTTTATTCAGAATTTTAGTATCTTCTTGCTTCAGTTTTGGTAACTCATGTGTATTAGAAATCTGTCCATTTTTTCTGGATTCTCCAATTTATTGAAGTATACATTTTCAAAGTAGTTGCTAATAATCTGGGTTTCAGTGGTATCTGTTGTGATTTAGTGTTTTTTTTCAATTCATTAATTTGCATTAATTTGGGTCTTTATTCTTTGGTAATATTGGCTAAGGTCTGTCTATTTTATTTATTCTTTTGAGGAACCAGCTCTTCAATTCATTGATATTTTGTGATTTTTTTTTTGGCCTCAATTTCATTAATTTTTGCTCCGATCTTTTAAAATTTCCTTTTTATACTAGTTTTGGCTTCAAATTATTCTTGTTTTTCTAAGACCTTCAGGTGTATCATCAAGTTAATTATTTGGGCTTGCTCTGTTAATTATTTCTAATGTGAGCATTCACTGCTATGAAGTTCTCTTTTAGAATTGCCTTCATTGCCTTCCATAAGTTCTTGTATATTATATTAGCATTATTGTTTGCATCTAGGAAGTGTATAATTGCTTCCTTGATTTCCTGTGACCCATTGATTATTTAAGAGTGTATTGTTTAATTTCCATGTGTTTGCATAATTTTTGTGGGTTCTTCTGGCATTGATTTCTAGTTTTATAGAACTGGTAACATGTTGAAGGACATGACATTTTCATGAAGAACCAATGTGGTCTGATTTTAGAGGCTGCCTGCTTAGCTTCTGTTCTGGTCTTTGATTTGTTCTAGGGGTCTTTCTGTTCCCACATGATGGGCACATGTGGCTTTCAGGAATGGAGGGACCATTTTGTTTATTGTGACACTCTTAGTAAGTAGTTCTTAAATGATTGGAGAAATGGAAAATTTATTGTCTCCTCTGAAGGAAACCTGGGATAAGTGCTTTTAATTTATCATTATTATTTTGCAGTACTGGGGATCAGACCTGGGGGTTTTCTACCACTAAGCTACATCTCCAGCTCCTTTTTGTTTTTTATTAAGTCATTAAGTTGCCTAGGTGGGAGTCCAGCTTACCATCATTCTGCCTCAGCCTTCAGAGTGCTAGGATTATAAGCATGTGCCACCATATTTGGCTTATTATTTTAAGATTATTTTAAGATGTTCAACTTGGAACCACTTTTTCCCTTGAGATGAATTAATATGACAAATTGGCATGAGTAAAATTAATAGTCCTATATTTAGAAATTATACATGAAAAAAGGTACTCATGAGTCACTTCGAAGTCCCAGCTCATTCCTGACATGATTAATGCTGTCCTTTTCTTGCTTTATCACAAAGGTATGAGAATATCAAAAGTAAACTTTATTGGGGATGTTGTTTAGTGGTAGTGTGAATGCTTAGCATATACAATCTTCTGGGTTAATCTCCAGTTCTGAAGGAAACCAAAGTAAATCACACACACACACACACACACACACACACACACACACACACACTAAAACCACCCATGTGGTGGTTATAGTGGAATGTTAAATTTGAATGACTTTGGGATTCACTAGGGGGTTGGGGGAACACACTTCTAGGTTTATCTAAGTGGGTCATGGAGGCATGGCCTAGTGGTCCTTTTCTGTTTCCCCATCCTTTCCTCTCCAGTGCTTTTCTCTGCTATGCTTCTTGGCTACCATGAACAAACAGCTCTGCTCCATTATACCCTTTTGTGGTATGCCTATAATCCCAGGGTATAATGAGGTTGCTGCCTTGGAGCCAGCTAACCATGGGCTAAATTCCCTGAAACCATGAGCTGAATGAACTCTTCTTTAAATTGTGAGTATCAGATACTGTCAACAAGGCTAATACAGAAAACTAGTAGCAGAGAGATGGGGCCATTGCTGTATCTGTACTTGACCGTGTGATTCAGAGGTCTTTGGAACTGACTTGAAAAAGTTTGGAGATATGGACTAGAGTAGCTCTACAATGCTGTAAGCTGAGCCTGATTGGTGATTTTGGTCAGAGCTCAGAAGGCCAAAATGCTGATAGGAATATTGGCAGTAAAGATCAGGCTCAGGTCTTAGTTGGGAACAAGGACAGCACTGGCAGTTGCATTGGAAGCCATGTGTGTAACACTCTGTCAAAAAGTTGTCTACATTTTTCCTGTGTCCCCAGACTTTGGAGGACACATATTAAGCTTAGTGGACTAACTGATCTTGTCAGGGGACAGTTCAATGCAGCTGAGTCTTCAGACTGTGGCATGGATACTGCTGACTACTTTTAGCCAGGTTTACAGTGATAATCAGGCAAAAAGCAGAGCAGAAAAATTTGAAGAACTGAACTTTTGCCTAGAAGGAGCCTTGTGTAAACCTGTGGCCAGAGGAGGTATGGTTGCTAAAGAGATGAGCACCAGTTAAAAAAAAAAAAGGCACTAAATACTTTGTACCAGGATAGGAAAAAAGATTTGAGCACATTTTAGGAACCAGCAAGACCCCATCCAAAGCAGGCTCACAGGTTCAAAAGTAGAAACCTTTCATTTAAGAAGAGTGCTCCTGGACCTCTCTTTGAGAAGAATCTTCTAGATTTTCCTGCCTTCGTTTCACAGTGCTCAATCATCCAAACACTCATAGGCTGCTGCAGCCATGGTCTAAGGCTGGCTATTCACTCCACTGACAGCAGACCTTAATGTCATCTGTGTGATGCTGAGTTTACCAGCATGCAGAATGCAAGAGTTATGGGGTGAGGGAGTCTTCCACCCAGATTTCAGAGGGAAGCCTGAGAGGCCAAGCAGTGTGCCCCTGACAGGGCAGTGTGTGAGGCTGTGAGAGTGAAGGCAAAGTGTATTGGAGGCTCCAGAGATGCCAAGGTAGAATGTCTGCTGAGGAAAGCTGTAGTCCATGAGTGGAGTCCACCCAAGAGAGGCGAGAGAGGCTGTGTGGGTTTCAACCAGTGAGGCTGTAGGAGTGGGGAAGGCCTTGGGAACTCATATTTTATCACCATGTGCTCTGGATATTGAATATGGAGCTGTAGGACTTAATGTTTGTGCTCCTGGGCTTTGATTTTACTTTGGATCAGTTTTTTTCTATCTCTCTACTACATAGCTTGTTTTTCATTTCTACAGAGGTTCACAGCTATGAGTTTGCCTTTAGCCTCAGAATAGACTTTGAGCCAGTCCTTTGAAAAATGCTGGAACTGTTGAAGCGTTGGGGAGAAATTGTTGCATTTCTAGTTGTGCTCTGCATAGATTTACTAGGTTAAATAGAATTATGAACTTGCTATTTTCTTTACTTGGAAATTAAGTATGGTTTAAGGAGATGTATTTGTTAATGAGAGGTCCCAGGTGGCAGTTAGGGTGGCATGTCAATTTGATTGGCTTTGGGATTCACCTGCAGTGGTTGGTGGATCACATTTCTGGGTGTGTCTGGGTGGGTCACGGAGGCCTGGCCTTGTTTGGTCTCTCCTCTGGTACTGTTCCCTGGCTCTTGTTCCTGGACAAAAACTAAGCACCTTTGTTCTGCCGCACCCTTCTGTGATGTTTCTGCCTTGGGGCAGCTGATTATGGAGTGAATCCTCTGAACCATGAGCCAAATTAAACCTCTCCTCCTTTAAACTGTGAGTGTCCAGGTATTGTCTCTTGAGTAACAAGAAAGCTGACTAATGTAACACCTCCAAGCCCCCAAACCTCAGGTACCCTCCATATATGCTATAAAGTGCTTAAAATGTGTTTAACATTAAAAAAGCAACAAGAGAACCAGCAACAAGGACGACAAAAATGATAATGGTAAAGAGAACTTTTTTTAGGCTCACTCACTGATATCTTTTTAATTTTGATTCTTAAGTCTTTGGCACAAGGATATCCAGGGTATTTTGGTACTAAAATTGTTTTGGCTTGATAAAATTTTATGATTCCAACTGCATTTAAAATTAAGGCCAGGTATGGTGGTGCATGCTTGAAGCCCCAACACTTGGGAGGCTCATGCAGGAGCATCAGGATGAGGTAGAAGCCAACCTGGGCTACATGGTGAGACCCTTTCTAAAAAAAAAAAACTATTAAAAAAAGACTATTAGGAAACTGGGTGTGGTGGTGCACACTTGTTATCCCAGTACTCAGGCAGGAGGTGGAAGCAGAGGCAGGAAGGATCGCCTTGAGTTCAAGGCCAGCCTAAATTACATAGTGAGACCCTGTCTCAAAAAAAAAAAAAAAGTATCAGGATAGTTTTGTAACATTTGTGTTGCAGCATCATATTCAAATTATGAAAAATATGTTTTGTTTTCTTCCCTGTTTTCCTTTTAGGCTCTTTCAAGACACTTACTCTCCCATCAGTAAGTATCCATTTAAATATTTTGTTTCAGAGATAGGTTGCATCAGTGAATTAAATACACTAATATGTTGCTGGCTTTTAAATCAGTTTACATTTCTTGTAAGTTTGGCTTGATTATTTAAGGGATTTTTGTTGTTAGGTTCTTCAAACATCTGGAAGGGATTTTCTCTTAAGAAATAAAAAAACTTCACTGACTCCGGGCGTGGTGGCTCATGCCTATAATCCCAGCACTCGGGAGGCTGAGGCAGGAGGATTGTTGTGAGTTCGAGACCAACCTGGGCTACAAAGTGAGCTCAAGGCCAGCCTGAACTGCATAGCAAGACCCTGTTTCAAAAAGACAAAAAAAACCCAAAAAACAAAAAACAAAACTTCACTGAGTTTGGTCTTGCTTTTGCCTTAATGAGCCTTACAGTCTTGGATTAACACTCCAATTAACACGCTATTTCCTGGTCCTTGTCTTTGAAAATGGTGAGCCATATTGGGATCTGAGACATCAGGAAAAGCCAGTAATACTGTTGTTCTTTGTTTAAATTTTTGACATTTTTGGAGAGAGATGTCACAATATAATTTTTGCATTAATTTTGATGTTGTAAAATACTATATTAGAATAATATATTCTTGATTATTGAGCTGTTCAATGCCACTTAAATGTGGTCCCTAAGACAAGCTCCCTTCTCCCCAGGGCTGGCCTTGGAAAAGGGGGTGAAAAATTCCATCTCTGTCTCATAGGGACATCCTGGAGGGAAACAAGATGTGAAAGGGATATGAAATGTTGTATAGAAATGGAAAGGGGTTATTATTTTGTTGAAAAGTCATCAAACCTGATTAACAAATGTTTGTGAACTAATTCTACTTCCCGTGGCTTTGATTTGGAAGTTTGTACCTTTATTACTGCATTTTGTTTTGGAACAGGTGCTATTATTACTGTGCTTTGTTTTGGGATGTATGGTAGAGCAGACACAGTGCCCAGCTGCAGGTGCAGTTTCATGTGCTTTTTGAGAATGAATGACTAAGCTGGGTGTGGTGGCGCACACTTCTAAGTACGTTTAAGTAGGAAAAACTCCTTAATTGGGACAATAAAACATTCAGGAGGTTGAGGCAGGAGGATTGCCACAAGTTTGAGGCCAGCCTGGATTACAGTGTGAGTTCAAAACTAGCCTGGACTACGTAGCAAGGTCTTGTCTCAAAAAATTAAAAAAAAAAATCAATGACTGATGGCATTGGGCCTGATATGTATGAATTTATACAGGATTACTATTACCTCATGGGCCAGTGCACTGACTGTCTCTTGGAAGTTTCTTGGTCAGTACGTGCAGAAGTCACATTCATTTTTTGGGGCCTCTATGTCCTATTCTATAAGGCTATCATGCCCCAAATAATACTTTTTTCAAATTATTTAATGTGCCACATTTATTAAGTTTTTAATATATTATGCTGTAATTTTCTTGCTAAGAAATATACTGCTGCTAATAACAGAAAGTACCCAGGCATGGTGGTGCATGCCTGTAATCCCAGAACTCAGGAGGCTGAGGCAGAAGGATTGCCATGAATTTGAAGTACCCTTAGCTACACAGTGAGTTCAAGGCCAACCTTAACTACATAGTGAGACCCTGTCTCAAAACAAAACAAAACAAAACAAAACAACCCAAAAAACAGAAAGTGGGGGGAAATAAAAGGCATAAGGAAGCAGAAGGGACAATAAAACATCAGTTGCAGTAAAAGGATCTAAAAGAGCAGATTGCACAGGCCTTAGTGCCTATACAGATACTCTGTTGGGGAGGTATTCTAGTAATAAAATTAAAATAAACCTTGTGTAATGTAATTGCCCTCCAGCAGGATGAAAGATGGAGTGTAAGTTCAGGAATCAAACTTAAAGCCCAGCACTTGTTTCCTTGGAAGAATTTCACAGGCCAGGAGTGTAGGAAGTCTGCAAGGAGAAAGCAGGGTAAGGGAGGGAGAGCTGCTGCTGATTCCACATGGTGCAAACCACACCTGTAGAAATTTGGCTATTTTAGTTATTTTAGGTCCTTTTTTTTTGTTTTTGTTTTTTGTTTTGTGATACTGGGAATTGGACCTAGGGCCTTCAGATGGAGCTAGATTCCCAGGCCTTTTTAATCTGTTATTTTGAGACAGGGTCTCACTAAATCAATAAGTTTCCCAGGTTGGACTTGAACTTGTGATCCTTCTTTTTTTTTTTTTTTGGTACCGGGGATTGAACTCATGACCTCTTGTTTGCTAGGCAGCCTAGGTGCTTAAGACACTGAGCTAAATCCCCAGCCCAAACTTGTGATCCTTCTGCCTCAGCCTCCCAGAGTGCTGAGATTACAGGCATGTACCTTTACTACATCTGGCAGAAGCTATTCTTTTTTTTAAATTTATTTTTATTACTGTACATTTACAGTGTGTAATGATTACATGCATCATGGGCAGTTGGTACATGTACATAACACACCTTAATTCTTTTTTCATCTGCTGCTCCCCCCCTCCCGCCCACCTCCCTCCATCTCTTGGTCCCCTCCCCACTTGCAAAAGATGTACTTCCCCATTTCCTCTTGTCTGTCTTTTACTTTGCTCATTAATTTACTTCTACTTTGGGTTTTTCATATGTGAGAATCCACGTGACGTTTAAGCTTGTGTGTCTGATTTCACTTAATATTGTGGTCTCTAGGTGCATCTGTTTTCCTACGAATGACTCAAGTTTATCTTTCTTTACAACAGAGTAGTACTCCAAAGTGTATAAATGTCACATTTTCTGTATCTGTTCATCTGTTGATGGACATATATGCCAAGAAACTATTCTTTTTATGATAATCTCATTGCAGGCTTTAGAAGCAGTCATCATGTCTGAGGAATTAGGCTTCACCTTCTGAAGTGAGAAAGGTCAAGGATGGTTTGAACATATTTTTTAAAAAAACTATTACAGCTTAGGATTCTATTAAAAAAATCGCTTAAATTAAAACAATCTCCCAGAATAGAAAATAGCCTTCCATGGTCTGGCCTTGACAGGAGGTGTGACTCAGGCCCCGCAGGAAGAAGTGTTGCTTGACATCTTTGAAAATGGGTAGCACATCCCTAAGAGCCCTTGAAGGCCATCTTGGCCTCAGGGCAGTTAGCAGAGGCTTTGAACATATTTTAAAATCACCACTGTAGTTTCTTATTAGATCAGTGTAGACATGTTGCATTTGAATCAGAAGGATAAACTTGAGATATTTCTAAGTAAATAGATTCACCTCGAGACCGTATGCTTAAGTGAAATAAATTGGACATACCTGTTTAAATAACACATTGTTTCTTTGGTGTGAGAAATTACAAATGTAAATAAGGACCAAAATATATAATGATACTGGGAAATGGGGAGGGGGCAAGGAGAAGGAAGGAAGGAAGGGAAAAGGAGAAAAAGAGCATAGAAGGAAAAAAAAAAAGGAAACAACTTTTGTAAATAAGAAGAGGGTTTGAAGGGAGGCGAGGAGAATGGGGAAAAAAGAAGAATCAAGATATATTATATATAGGTACAAATTCCCTATGATGAATGTGATCATTATGTATGTAAAAACGTACCAATAAAATTAATTTAAAATAAACTAGTTACACAGAATGGAAAAAAAAAATGAGACGTGCTGAGTTTGACTCTGGCCTGGGATTTGGAGTAACTTGCGTAACTTTCCAGAGCCCCAGTTCCCTTGTTCCTGAAATGCTTTTAGCTCGAGCACCCACGGGAATAGCTGAGAGGTCTAAGTAAAGCTTCTGGTCTGTTAAAGCCAGAGGACAGGATTTCTGTTATTAGTAATTGTAGTGAAAATAGCAGCACCTCCATCCCAACCAAGACCGTGACACCTGGTGAACCATGTGTTGGAATGGGAAACATCGCAAGAGGTGGGGGGCGGGGGGCGGGGGGCGGGGGAGGAGAGCGCAGCGAAAGCGCATGCGCGCGCCGGGGCTCTGTCCGGGTTGAAGGCTTCAGCCCCAGCCCGCGTGGGATCTGGGTGAGGAATGGCAGACAGCAGCTGCGTGGAGAGCTGCGGGACATGCACCCCATTTCAGGATCTTTGTGATATAATTAGAGAACAAACTGTGGGATGTTATAGGGGAAAAACAAAAACAAATCGGTGCCCAGGACGGCAAAATCTTCAGCATTACAATTATTTTTTAATACCACATATCTAAATTTTCTACTGTACTTTGTAATTGAAACATTTTTGAGGTTAAATAGTGAGATCTTGGTTTTTTTCCGCCCAACAGCTCCCTCTGAACAGCGAGGATGAGAACTATGAGCTGCGCGTCACTGGCCGCGCGGAGGATGAGATTTTATTCTACAACAGCACGCGTTTATCATTCGAGATTAAGAGAGTGTCTGTCGTCATTCAGACAGACAAGCTGCTCTACAAGCCAGGGCAGGAAATGAAGTTTCGGGTTATTATGTTCTCCTCAGATTTTAGGCCCTATAAGGCCTCCTTAGACGTCTTCGTTAAGGTAAGTGGTGGAGATAAAGTCACTTCAGGCTGTCTTTCTAAAGCTTCCCTGGAAGCTCTGCTCCTGTCTTAGACAGTCACCTGGGATGGGCTGCCCTCTCCATGTGGGAACCCGCTGCCTAGGAAGGGAGGTGACAAAGCCTGGGTGAAGAGTGCAGGCTCCACTCACCACCCCTCAGCTTTGGTCCTGGCCTCCGCTGATGGTTCATTTGCCAAACATTTTCTGAGCTTCTGTCCTCCAGGCACTGACACTGGGAAGGGAACACAGCAGACTGAGTCCCTGCTCACATGGACTCAAGTTTTCAGTGGGTAGTGAGAAGACAAAGCAAAGAAGCACACTTGTGTATTCTTTATATTCTATCTCTGTGCTCTGGTGTCTGCCTTGGAAATCTTTGATTTGGAGATTATTTGGATGCTTCTGTCCATGTTTGGGCCTAGCTCACTTTGGGCTTTCCTGGAAGGGCACAGAGAGCTAAATCTTTCTCTGTTGCTTGGCCAGCATATGTCCCTCCTGGCCAGGAAAGGGAAGTCCCCAGGTTTGGGGACAGAGAATGAGGGGTGGCAAACTCCTCTCTGTATTTGGGTGTGGACTCAGGGCTCTGCCTCCCTCCTTAAGCCAGGTTGGACCTCCGATGTGAAGGCCAGTACCATTGACTCCTCCCAATAAGAACAGCCCTTTAGGCCAGGGTTGAGTAGCTGTGATGTTTTGTGCCTTTTTTAGTGTGGAATTGTTGGTTTCTTGGCAATACTTGTGAGAAGAAAGTGGGATTTGGTAGCAGGAACTGGACTCCTGGCTGGAGCAGATACATCTCTAGCACAGCGCCACCTACAGGTCAATGTAGAGAAGTGTACCTTCAAGCTAGGCTGCCAGCTTTTTGAGACTCAAATTTGCCTGGCCTAGAACAGACAGCGTATGGGGATATTTTAGTTTATTTGTAAGTGTGAGTCATTTTAGGTACCTTAATTTTGCCCGATTTTGTAACTAAACCCAGGAAAGGGCGTCAAGCAGCTTTCAGCAGTAGAAAAAGAATGCCCCTCTCCAGCCCTAATTTTGGCCTCCTTGCTCTGGAGAGAGATGCTCTGCCAATGCTGGGATGGCAGCGGCGTGACTGGCTTCTGCCCCAACCTTTCTCCTTTGAGAAGCTCTTATACCCGGAGTCGGGAATGACCTTGTGCAGGTACAGATATTAGCTCGAAGGACTTTCTGCCCTCCTGACTGTGCCCTGACTGACTAACCCGGAGCAGCTATGGCAAACTCAGAGCTGCAGCCCTGGCCAGGTGAGGTGTTGCCTTGAGTGACCTGACTTCATTCATTCTACGTGCCAGGTGGGCGGATGCCTGGTGCAAAGGTCAGCACTTGGAGTTACTGTAATGATTATTTTTAAGTCTTTGTAGGTCTGACAAAGGAAAAAGAGCCTTCCTTGTTTTCATTTCCTTAATTGCTATGCAGCAGTAGTTATTAGCTATTTATTTTTCCCTGAACCTTCTTTTTCCACAGCTGTCCCCACAGTGGTGGAGGCATCAGGCACAGTAAAGTTTTGCCCAGGACACAGTGACCTGCTTGTTCTTGACTTGCCTTTGGTCCCAGTTTCAACAATTAGTTTCTGGCTGACTCCTCTTTATTACTTAATTCTCAGCATTGTCCTTTCTTCACTGTGGGAGAGAGTTTTCTGCTGGCCTCGAATAATAGAGCCAACTCATTACATCTTGTCAAACAATAGAAAAAAAAGGGAAATATTTAATTCCTGATCTCAGGAGTTCACAGTCTAGGTAGGAACAAAAAATTTGCTCTTGTAAGATAAAATAGGGAAAGCAGGCGGATTTTACTGCTTGTATCAGTAAGATACACTTAAGTGGTATAAACTCCAACTGCAGGAGCTCCAAGCAGTCATCTCTCCTGTTAGAAGTGTGGATGGAGGATGAAAACCAGTTTATTTCACTAGTGAGGTGGCCATTCTCTGCTGCAATGGCAGAGGTCTAGATGTGTGGACTTTTGGGGTGAACTCTAAGTTTAGGTGAGGAAGAGCCTAGATACATAGCTGAGGTCAGATTACAAAGCAAAAGAGTTAGACTTCATTCTGTAGAAAAACGAAAGCCAGAATCACCTGGTGGTCTATTACAATGAGCAGAACCAATGCTTACTCAGTCCTTGTGAAAAGCCAGGAGCTGTGCCAAGCATTTCAGTGGCTACACTTCATTCTTAGGTCTCTGATGGAAAGGCCAGTACGCTGTTGGATCATACTGCTGGCAGTGGAGAGGCCAAGACTGGAGGGAGAGATTGGTTGTGAAACAGGATGTAGTAGCCAGACATGTGTGTGGGATATGGAGGGGTGGGGGAAGAGAGAGTGAGAGAAAGGATGAATTTGGGAATGACTGGGAATGAGAGAGAGGAGTCTTGGTTGCTGCCTTGATGACTATTGCATGAGGGATCATTATCGGGGCAAGTCAGAACTGAAGTGTTTTTCATGGATCCTGTTGGTTAAACACCTCTCTGATACACATTTGCTGAGTTGAGAGACAGACACGGAGTTGAATCCTGAATTCCATCCCGTGTGGGTGCTGTAATATTGGGCCTTGTTAGAGGCTTATAGTGCGTGTTAACCTAACCTCTCTTGGCATTGGTTTTTCGACTATGAGGTGAGGATCGTGCTGCCTGCACACAGGTACAGTACTGGTGGCAAGGCAACCTGCCTGACACAGAGCAAGCCTTCAAGGAGCGGGCCCCTTATCTCGGCAGCAGAGTTCTTTTACCACCATCACCACCGCTGCTGCTGTGGGTTTGGTGATGTATGTGCTGGAGTGTCTCCTGTGAAAGGAAATGTAGGGCTGAGAGTTAAATGGTGGCCCCAAATCAGGGTGACTTCTGGAGAAATATGAGAAAAAAAGAAATTCTGATTTGTCTTTTTGGTACTACAGGCTTGACGTTTTCCAAAATTTATGTGAGCACCTTATGTAGAGGAGAGTCCTGGGTGTTCTGGGCAGTGCCACAGGCCACCTTTTCTACTGAGCTTCTTCTTCTTCTTTTTTTTTTTTTTTTGGTACCAGGGATTGAACTCACAACTGTGTGCTCACAAGGCAGGCCTTATGCCACTGAGCTAAATCCCTGGCCCCAAGGGCACCTTTTCTGACCCATGAGGTACAGCGCACATGGGCAGCCTTTGTGTGCTTAATGTGTATGGTTTTTGTTTTAGGACCCCAAGTCCAATGTGGTCCAACAGTGGTTGTCACAACGAAGTGATCATGGAGTCATTTCCAAAACTTTTCAGTTATCTTCACATCCTATACTTGGTGACTGGTCCATTCAGGTTCAAATGAATGTGAGTATACTCTTGAGAGAAATATTACAATGATTCAAATAATTCAGGTGGAGAAGTATCTCCAAAGTCACTTATTCATTGAACAGAAAAAATTAGTACAAATGATTAGACAAGTTAAGTGGTTTATTTTTAATTGGCAGTTTATTAATGAGTCCTATATATTATACAACATATTATAGTTTAAGCATTCTTATTTCTTTCTATGATATAATGTTTGCAGATAGCAATGTTTGGCATTTGGTTTACTTATTTGTTGCATGCACTGAGTATTTTAGAACTGAGTGATGAATAGCTATTATTTGTAGTAAAATTTGTGTTTCAGATTGATGATTTCTGATGAGTGAATGTTCTAGGCAACAGTGGCTCTGAGCCTTCCTGTCACCTGTCCCTTCTCCCTCGAGCCCCTGCCTCCTTCGGGGCTGCTCTGAGAGCTCTGGTTAGAGGATGTAATGCATGGTAAACCTTATGTAGTTTCAAAGCAGTATCTTTTTAGATCAGTTTAAAAGAAAAATGATAAATTATTAGGTGGGATATGTACAATTGCCTTTTTAAGTCAAATTGCCAAGTCTCAGTGATTTTATATGATTCAATTGAATAGGTAACTGTCCTCCAGGCAAACATGCTATTGATAAGAAAAGCCTCAGCAAACAAGTGGAAATGTGTGATTGTAAAAAACTAATTGTAATTTCCTCTTTTCTTAGGTGTTAAGAAAGGAGCAACTGAGGGGAAGGACTTAGTTTAGTTTTTGAGATATTAAGACATTTAGTATTTTTGATTTTTTTCTTTGCGTTTATTGTCTCACTTTTGCTTTATTAGAAGTAATGAGATCAAATGATACTTTGGACAATTTTCCATGCCTCTGTTTTGTAATTCTGGGTAACTATTTGGAAATAATAGTATGCAGTGTATTAACTATTGTTATTCTTCTATTATTTTGTTTTGAATTTTTTTTCATAAAAAAAGTAATGTGATCTTCACTCTTTTTGTTCAATTTTTTTTTTTGGCTACTGGGGATTCAACTAATGACCTCACAGGTGCTTATGCCTCTGAGCTAAATCTCCAGCCCAAGGAGTCTTTACTCTTAAAAGAAGGATATTCAGACACATGTTACAATATGGATTGATCCTGACGACACTATTCTGAATTAAATAAGCCAGTCACAAAAGAACAAATGCTGCATGGTTCCACTAATAGGTGATATTTTCAGAAGTCAAAGTCATAAAAACAGAAAGTAAATGGTGATTGGTGGGGTCAGGGGAAGGGAGAAATAGATAGCTGTTTAATGAGACAGTTACAGCTCTGCAGGGTGAAAAAGTCATAGAGATCAGTTACACAGAATGTACATGTACTTAATACTACTGAACGGCATAATTAAAAATGAAAGGTAAAGGGGAAGTTTATGTCATGTGTCTTTTACAAATATTTACTACAAATATTTTACATTTTGAAAAATATGGCCGTGCATGGTGGTGCACGCCTGTAATCCCAGCACTGAGGGAGCCTGAAGCAGGGAGATCGAAAGTTTGAGCTCAACACAGGCAATTTGGCAAGACCCTATCTCAAACACAGCACCACACAACACAACACAAAGCACAAAAGCAAACTGGAGATGTAGCTCAGTGATAGAGTGTCCCTGTGTTCAATCTCCAATGGGGGAGAGTAGCGAGGCAATGTTGTAAAAGAGATTTGTAATGTGTAACTATTAAAACCATGCTTGTAGGATTTGCATGTCTGGTCTTTGCTTATTTTTTTTTTTTACCTATAAATCGTACAGCAATAACCAAATTCTAAATGCTGGAAAAGTACAAAATTAGAGAAGACAAGAGGGTTACCATTTCATAGGAGGACATGTGGTCTCCACGTCTCTCACGACCTACACTGGACCATTGCATTTCGGTTTTCCAGGCTGTTCTTCTCTGTAATTCCATGTAATTGTAGTGAATTTTAAGAAGGTTGAACCTCTCCTGTTGGCTGCATGCAGTGTGAAGTAATTATGCATGTTCTCACATTGCACACGCTGTCTAGTCCTGTGAGGTGGGCATTTCTACATCTGTCTTACCATGGCAGGAGCATGGCCCAGAGTCACTGAGAAACTTCTTGAGGAAGTGGAAGTTTATTGGACCTCCCATTCTATCTTTGGTTCAGTGTAGATTAAATGGCAGCTTTCTCTCTGTTGGAGCAATAAACTTAATAATAAGTCTTTGAATGATAATGAGCATGTTCTGTGGGCCCAGCTCTTTCCCTAAACTGAGTGGGTAAAAGCCTTTCCTTGTTTTTTACCTGTAGTTCACATTTTTGGGGGGCCATGTCCTAAAAGTGTGCTTGTCATCTTTCTGTAGATGTCAGGGTGGTGAGCGAGGCTGTCCTGTGGGGGAGAGGGCAGGTCTGAGTGAGGGAGTGTGAGATGCATCCAGGGAATGTGAAAGGCTGGAGCAGTGTGGGGTGAATCATGGGAAGATTTAAATTTATAGAGAGGGAGGAAAGAGCAGGTCTTTGTGAAACTTAGGAGAGGAAAGGATTTTCATAGCAGTAGGGAAAATGAGGAGAACCTGTGTGTCTGGAGATGTGGGAGAAGTTTGGGAGCATACTTTGGGTGTGAATGAGTTAGGATTTTATTTTCAGTTCCCAGTTATATTCTCCAGTAATCAGTTGTTTTACTATTCATCCGTTCATGCAGCCGTGTGTTTACCCATGTATCCATTCATCTATCTGTCCATTCATCTGTGAATCTGCCTTCCTGTCCATACAAGTAGCCATGCTCACAGCCATCCATCCACACATCCATCTGCACATCTATCCATGCATGCGTCCCTGTATCCCTCCACCCTGCCTTCCATGCATCTGTCTGTGCACCATCCCATCTGTGCATCCATCTAGTCAGTGTGTGTTGAGGACTTACTGTGTGATGGTACTTACAAGGAAGCTACACCCTTTTTTTGTTTTTTTTGGTGCCAGGGATTGAACTCATGACCTTGCACTTGCCAGGCAGGTGCTAATGCTGCTGAGCTAAGTTCCTGGCCCCAAGGAAGCTAAACTTTTGTATTTATTGGGGGCTCTGCTTTCAAAGATCATAATTGTGGTAACATGAATAAGATGATAAAAGTTAAATAGCACAAAGGTGACAGACAGACACAAGGCAGTGCAGTAGCAGAGAACTGTAAGGTCCTGGTCCACTTTGGTAAGAAACAGGTTTATGGTAGGGATGAGTGTGAGTGCTCGCTCCTCTCATGATATGCTGCATTTGGCAGTTACTTCCTTGCAGACATTTGAGATATGCTTCAGTGAAAGTCTGAATGGTCTGGTTTCCTTGTCTGAGGTAAACAGCCACCACTCTCAGAGCCCTGCAAGCCAGGCTGTGCATGGGAGGCTGGTGGCCAGTGGATGGGTTGTGTGGGCCGAGTGTCCATTGTTGGTCCACGCCAGAGTCACCCTGCACTGTGGTAGTCGAAGGCGGTTTCAGCTGGATAATGGCCCCGAGAGATTACTTTGTTTAAAGAGTGGTGAACAGAACTAGGGCCAGAGGTGAGAGGGGGATAGAACAGTGTGTGTGGGGTCTTGTGCAGGGCAAGAATTTGCATACTGACGGACCAGAAGGATTTCTCATGCAGGCTGTGTGGACTTGACCTGGTATTGCTTTGGTAGGGAGGAGAGAGCTACTGTCCTTAAGGGAATATCGTTACTGAGAAATTTACAAAACATTTACAAGATCTGGCTTTCATGCGTCTCTTCAGCCTTGTTAAGTGGCACCTATATCTTTTAGAACATTGTGTCCTTTATGTTTCTTAAACTCGTGTATCTGTGTCATCCCGAAGCCTTTCCACATGTGGCTCCTTCTGCCTGTAGCACTGTTCTTCCTGCTGTTAGTCTCACTACTTTTTAAAAAGATCAAACCCCTCCAGACATTGGCATAGCACTCATTCGTGTCACTTTTAGTTAGCGATCTCTGAAGGACTTTCTTCTCTCAGTGTAGCAACTGTTTTGTCTGCCTCATCTCTCTGTCCCCAGAAACCTGCACAGAAGTCAGTAGCTACTAAATGTTTTGAATTAACTACACTTCAAAAATTTGCACAGTATCTTTATCCTTTTGAAGACAAGCGTATTGATCAGGTACTTAGTGTTGATGAAATGTTAATTTGAACCACACAGCATTGAAAAAATAAACCTGCTTTATAAAAAAATTGTATTTGTGACCGCCAGGGGAAGTATAACCAAAGACATGATTGGAGGTAGCACTGGTATGCAGCCTTCAGCTCGGTTTTCATCTTTCCTGGATATCTGCACAGCATTGAAAGACTGCACACTGCTTATTACTAACTTTTCTTTTAGCAGTGAATAATCACCATGGAGAAAATAAATTCGTTATTTAAATAGACATATATATCAGTGACATATATATATTAAATATTATATATTTTAAAATAATATATGTTTAAAAAATTTGTTTTTCTCCTGAGGCATTGACCATTCTCAGTATAAAGCTCAGGGAAGGGAAAATTATTTTCAGGAGAGTATTTTGAAATCCCGTTCTGTCTATAGAGAAATATGGACTGGTATTAGTGTGACCACTGAAGGACAATATAATAAAAAAATAGGACTTATCAGAGTTTTGATTTGTAGTGACTGTGCAGAGAATCAGAAAATGGCATTCTTGAGTCATGCTTTGCTGTTGATCAGAAAAGGATCCTTTTATAAAAGACACTTGATGGATTCCTTGGTATTTATCCTGTTATAACCTGTTTCTTCATAAAATAAGGTGATGAGTCATTTATTTTCCTGTTAACTTTTCTGGAATAACTTAAATTGATTTGGCATTTGTGTATTGCTTTAACCTTTAGAATTTTAAATGATGAATAATTATTTTGGTGTAGTAATATTTCTATGTTTTTACTCTTATTTTTTATGTTCTTCACTCCCTATTGTGCTGAGTATGCTGGTGGTGGGACATAGTAAGTTTTCTGTATATTCATAGACTCATGTTATTGTTGTCTCCTTCCTCCTCCTCCTCCTCCTCTTCCTCCTCCTCCTTTTTTTGTGGCACTGGGGATTATAACCCAGGGCTTTATGTGTACTAGGCAAGTTTTTTATCAGTGAGCTACTTCCCGTCATTTATTTTACTGATTGGTTGAGAGAGGATCTCATAATGTAGTTCAGGCTGGTTTTTAACTCACTATTTAGCCTAAACTGGTCTCATATTTGCAGCAATCCTCCTTTCTTAGCCTCCTGCGTGCTGGGATTATAAGTGTGCACTACCACACCCAAATTCCCCAACTCTTTATTATTATTATTATTAATTATATTATTATACTTTTAAAAAATATTTAAAATTTTTATTAGTACATGTTGGCAATACACAATGATTACATTCACTGTAGGAATTTGGTACATGTACATAACACATCTTAATTCTTTCTGTTTCCCCAGCCCTTTTTTATTTTTTTAGTTTGAGACAATATCTCCCTAAATTTTCCAGACTGGGCTCCTTTCTTAGCCTCCCACATAGTTGGGATTATCAGCATGTGCTGTGATGTTTGGATGACTTATGATTTATTTTTACAATGTTAGTTTAATAAAATTGCACAGAACCTTTCTTTCCCTCTTCCTCCCTCCCTCCCTCTTGCTCTCTCCCTTTTCTGCCTTTCTACCTTCTCTCTTTCCTTCCCTCCCTCTCTTCTTCCTTCTTTTCCTTGCTCTTTCCCTCCCTCCTTCCCTTCCTGTTTTCTCTAGCACTGATGTTGAGGACTCAGGACCTTGAGTGTGCCAGGCGAGGTATATGTCTAACCTGCCCCTCCTCCACAGCTACAGTGGTCTCCCAAAGTTGCCTTTCCCAGTCACTTTGGGCAGGTAACACTGGACTCCAGGAAGCTGCTGGCCAGGTGTGTACTCTCTCTCTGGGTCTGATGACTCTCCAGTTTGCTTCCTCTCTTCTGATGCTGGTTTTGTTTAGGATCAGGTTGGTCAATTAGTCGATGCACTTGCTGCCCAATGAGAAAGCAAAACGTACTGGTGTTTACAGCTCTCCCAAATAGTTTCAGTTTCCCCCAATTTGTTTTTGCTGTGCTAAAATACATACAACATAACTTCAGGTTATGACTGCCTTCAGGTGTACAGTTCATTGGGATTAAGTTCATTAAGATTGTTTTGCAACCATCACTACCATCCATTCATCTATTCTTCTAGAACTCTTTCTACTTTGTGAGACTGAAACTCTGTACCTGTTATATAACTTCCACTTTTCTGCTTCCACCTAGCCTTGGCAGTGGCCTTTCTACTTTCTGTGATTTATGATAACCCTAAGTGCTTTATATCAGTGGAATCATTCAGCGTGTCCTTTGTGACTTTGTGTGATGTCCTTAGGACATTTGTTCATATTGATGCATATGCAAAAATTTTCTTCCTTTTGCGTTCTGAGGCTGTCATGAACGCTTTCCCACATTTGTTGCATACATAGAGTTTCTCCCCAGTGAGAATCCTTTTATGTCTTTGATGGTTACTGCATGTACTGAATGCTTTTCCACATTGCTTGCATTCATATGGTGCTTTACAATGTGAAGTTTTTTATACATTTTAAAGGAAAAAATTTTCTTCCTTTTAAAAGCCAAATAATACTGTATTCTGTTGCATGAATGTGCTACATTTAGTTGCAAATGATTTTGCTTTTATGATTTTTAAAAATTGTGTCTTAGGTTGTTAGAAGTCAGCTTTAAAGATTCTTAGAAAGGCTATCACCAGTGACTGAGAACACCTTCCAGGAGCCAGGGTTCTGGTGAAGTGGCCCTCACCCTGCGAGTGTTCTGGAGCCCAGGCATTGAGGGACCCACACACTGGTACTTACGCTCTTCTGAGTGCTTGGAGCAAGAGTGAGGCTCTGAAAAATTCTTGCTCACTTGGAAACTGCAGCCTTTCATCCTCTGATCCCATCTCAGAAACCTGTAGCTGAGCTTACTGCCAGCATCACCTGGGGCTCTGGCCTCCTCAGACTTACTGGTGATCCTGAGATTGAACATGTCAAATCTACTGCTTGGGCAGCTTGTTAGAGATGCTTGGTCCAGGCCTCACACCCGGGTCACAATGTGCTTATTTTGGCACAGGAATTTGAATTTTAAATGAACACTACAGACCTTTTTTCCCCCCCTAATTTTGAGATGTACTGATGAATGCTGATAGCTTGGCATCCTTAGTATTTCTGTTTTGCTAAGAGGAATTGTTGGGTAATGAACAGGGTGTGCAACTGGAGGGAGGCTATCTGGGTTATTCTTTTGAGTTTTCTAGTGGTGATACTTTCAGTTATTTACTTTACTGCTCTCAATGACTAGCTCAATAGAGCTGTGTGCCAGTCGGCTCATGGGGAGAGTGAACAGGCTTCTCTCTTCCTGGGCCCTACGTGACTTGCCCAGTTTTGATAACTTCTTATTTCTCATATATCTTCCACATGGGTCCTTTTCTACAAAATCTAATATGGTTAAGTCTTTCACATGAAAAGGCCCTCAAAAAATAAACAGAGCACCGCTTTCTCTTCCAGTGGTGACACATTGCCTTTTTAGCCCATCTTCAACAAAGAAAAACAGTTGTATCATCTCTCTGTCTCCTTTTCCCCAACTCATTCCAGTTTTGGTTCCTAAGTTTCTTTTGTTTTTAATCTGGATTCTTCTCTTTGGTCACTTTTGTTTTTTATGTATTCTTTTATTTTTTGTTATTTATTCTTTTACTCACTTTTGTTGACATATTGCAAAGTTTAGTTAGAAATTTCTTTCACTTTTCATTCTAGGCAAATTAATCCATAGATGTGGTCTCAAATTTCCATACATACTAATGAGTTTCCAGTTTGTCTTTCTGGAGACCTCTGTGTTGCAAGGCTGTGCTGCAGAACCGTCTCTCTATTTAACGTCTCTGTGTGGATGTTTCAAAGCACCTCACAGTCACCATAACCAATACCATTCCTTATTTTCTTCCATCGCACCATGGTTCTTACCCATCCAATTGGATGAATCTGTCTCTGGGCTGCTGGGCAAGCTGGTAATCTTGGAGTTCTCCTTGATATCTTATGCTCTTTCACCACCCATATCCTTACTCTTAAATGTATTTCAGCTTACCTCTGTCTCCCTTATCCAAAACACCATCATACTTTTGCTAAATATTTGCAGTGTCTCCTAATCCCCCTCTTAAATTTGCTTCCCCTCCTTGCAGCTAATTCTCTACACAGCAGTCAATGTAATCTAAACTTTAGTTAGATCATTTTATTTTCCAGCTTAAAACTCCCCAAAGGATTTTCATTGCCCTTAGAATAAAATTCATATGTTTTACTATAGTCTATTCAAGGCCTTACATGATTTCATTCTACTTTTTCCAACTTATCTTTAGTTTTTTTAGTTCCCTGTCAGTTTAATTCACAGCCCTTATCATAGTTCATAATCGTATACCTATAAGTGATTATTTGATAAATGCCCTTCTTTCCACTGTACCAAAACCTCTGGGAAGGGGAGGTAAATCCCTATCACCCAGCCCAGTGCTTGGCAGTTGGACCCAGTTGCTCTTGGTTGGATGAATGAATGATGTGTTTGGTATGTTTGGGCCTCAGCCCTAGTGATGCTGGTTCAGTAGCTCTGGGTTGTGAACTGCATATCCCTCTTTATTAAGCCCATCATGACTGATCCTGCTGTTCAGTTTGAGTTGAAAGCCTGAAAGAAATCCATCACAACTACTGTTTGGACCATGGATGTTTAGACTCTAAACTGGAAAGGGAATTACAATATAAAAGTTAATAAACATTTTGAGTCCTTTTGCAAATCCTGTTGACTCAGTTTTCTAAATGGGTCAATATACATCTACAGATGGTTTTACAGGATGATATTTCCATTATGATTTCTTTTAATTATAAGCTGTTTGCCAATGTAATGATAAAAATAGAAGAGGGAAGAAGTTGGGATATTACATGATTACCATTCTATAGAGAGTAGGTTTGAATTAGTAAGCTATGAATAAAGCTAAAAAAAGGAAATTTTCTCTTGTAGGCTAGATCAGAAGAAACACCACTCAGTCAGTGAATATTTGATGTACGTAAGTCACAGACCCTACCTTGTAGACACTTACTCTCAGAAAGGCTTCACGTAATCAATGCAAAGAGCATTGGATTGGGAGTCACAAGACCAGGTCCTCGTGCTCTGATTGAGGGAGCAGTGCCCAGTCTTTCAGCTTGGGATGTTTCCTCAGCTGTAAAATAAGCACTGGGATCTGAAACTTCACAGCTTTCAAAGCGCATTCCAGAACTAGATGGGGCTGGCAGAGCCCTGTGGGGCAAGTAGAATGACCCTGAGCTGGGGACAGAGTGGAGGTCTGGAGTAGAGGACTTGTGACAGCAGCCCTCGAAAAGAAAGGGGGGGAAGAGCTTGGAACTAAACCGGGGAGGATGCTGGGCATCAGGGTACATTTTTATATTTCATTTTGTAGACAATAGGGGAGTTAAAAAGCTTCTATTTCTTTTACTTTGAATGCCAATCAGTGCTACAAATTTCATATTAAACTTCTGAGGACAAAGAAAGCAAAATGTGTGAATTAGTCTCTTGAATTCTAAAAGTTACAAAATTATACCTTTCCAATTTTCATCTGATTATAAAAGTAATCCATGATTAAGGTAAAGGCATTCAAACGTTACACATTAGAAAGTATATTTCTATGATAAACTTCTCCCCCTCCCTCCAAAAACATCTGTTGTCATCTTGTTGATTTTTCAAGGACATTTTTAGGTAATAATTTGAATTGTTTACAGTAGTCTTGTGGCAGATTAGAGGGAGAGAAACTGAAGACTTGGTATCAGTATCACTGTAGAGAAAACAGAGAAATATCTTCTGTGTTAGTTTGTAATAGTCCAGTCTAAAGGTAATAAGGAGATGCATTTGAGGAGCAGTAAATATTAAAGAGGAATGGGTGAATTCAAGAGATGCTTTAAAGAAGAATCATCAGGGTTAGTGACTGATTGAATTTTGACTGGGGCAAAAGAGCAAGAGGAGCAGAGGAGGGGGTGACTATGGGGTTTCAAGTGCTGGCCTTTGGGAGAATCTGCTACAGCCTCTGGGAAAGTCAGAGATGAGCAAAGGTCTTTAGACAGATCAGAAACCACCACATTCAGGAGCTAGGCAGAAGAGCCACCCAAAACAGCAGAGAAAGAACAGCTGGGCTTGGGAAGAGAGAAGCAAGAGTGTGGGCGCAGAGAACAGCAGGGGAAGAAATTCAGGAAGGGGGTCTGCAGAGGCTCGGGGAGCAAGGCCGGGGCACGTGGACAGTCAGCAGTGAGCCGTTCACGAGAAGCCTTCGTTTGGTGCCATGGAAAGGTGGAGGCAGGTCCAGGTTGCGGGAGCAAGAAGGAGTATAGATCACTCATTTCAAAATTTGTTTTTGTTCCTGACAAAGAGAGAATTAATATGGCATCTGGTTGGGATAGCAGTAAAATACTGTTTAATTTCACTTACATTATGCTATTCGTATTCTTATTTAATTCATTTATTCCAAGTAAACTTTTGTGAACCAGTCTAGAACTTTGACCATAACTGTAACTGTGGAAAAATGTTTATGAGCTGGGAATTTAGCTACTTTTTCAATCCTCAGCCTTTCTTAGCAAGATCAGTAAGCATTCCAATTTCCTGTGCTCAGCTCGTTGTGTGTAACTATGAGCTTGAACATTTATTACTCAACAAATACAGTTTAAAATCAACCTACATTATTCTCATGCTATTTAGTCCTGTCCTATGAGGTTTATTCTTCTCTTCTTGGAGTGAAATGTAGAGCAAATTCCATCACTTTTTCTGGTTATTCTTTGTATTTATTTATTTATTAGTACTGAGGATTGAACTCATGACCTCACACTTGCCAGGCAGGCACTTGTGCCACTAAGCTAAATCCTCTGGTTATACTTTGGTAATAAAAGGTCCTGTCATTTTTGGCTGCATATACACACAGAAGCCTACATTTACTAATTAATCTGTATGGTTCTAGTTACAGATTCAAGTATTCCCTTCTCCCACCTTGGATCTTCTTTGGTCTTGTGCCTGCCCCCAATCCTTGTTAGTTCCTCCAGAATGAATTAGATAGAGGAGAGAGGTGAGGAGTAAGACATTCTTACATGATATGTAAAGATAAAACATAAGAATTTCCCAGTAGTCTCACTGGGTATAGTTAGTACATGCCAGCAATTGGGAGGAGGATCATCGTAAGTTTGAGGCCAGCCTGGGCTATATAATGAGTGCAAGGCCAGTCTGCACTACACAGCGAGATGCTGTCTCAAAACAAAACAAAAGAAAACAAAACAAAACCAAACCAAAATCAAACCCTACCAAACAAACAGTCTTTCCCAATATTTGTCTTACAAAAATGGCAACTTAATATGGTTCACTGTAGTACTATTGTCAACTTGTGTCAAATGCTCTGGGATTAGCAGGAATTTATTTAGAACTAGCACTTTTTTTTTTTCTTAGATCTTCTGTGGATTCTGGCACACACTTACAGTCACTGGGAGGTCTTCTATCCAAGAGGCTTGAATGCTTTGAAACCACCTCCTCTGACTGGCAGCTTCTAGGTCTGCCGTCAGCTCCTGGGCATCTGGAGTTCACACCTCCCTGGCTCTACTGAGGCTGATTTGATTAGGATAGAAAACAGTCCCATAATGAGTCACTCTTTTCTGCAAATACAGTGGGGGAACATTCTGACACTTTCTCTGCTTTGGTATTCAGGGGGCACAGAGTACCCTAACATGGCACACTCTTAGCTGTGCTGTTGGGGTAGTTGATCAGTGCCAGTAGTCTCTCTGTAGTCCTTCCAGTTGTCACAGCTTGGCTGTGGACAGCTTGAAGATGCTCCCCGGACACATATCCAGCTCTCTGCGTTGTCCCGTTGAAGCTTTTTTTTCAAGGCTTAAAATGAGGAGCAAAAAACTCACATCTGGGGGGATGTGGGGTGTGTGCCACGTCCAGACTGTAGAAACTCCTAAAATTCCCTTCTAGTTTCGTTCTGCCTTGACCTTTTGTGGGCTTCATCTTTGTGAGGGGTGAAGAGTTACAGACCGTGTTGCACCAGTCCTGCACGGCAGTCTTACACTTGGCTTTGGAGTGTGTAAGGCATTCATGTCCTTTGTCTTCAGGGCCAAAGTCCAAACTAGATCTGGAAAAGTTTCATTTTAATATCCCATCACGTGTAGATTTTAAAAATACAATGCCTTTCTTAGTCTTTAAATACACAGTAAATTCAGACGCTGGAGAGCAATGGTAAGACAAACTGTTATTAAGTGGAAATAATCCATCCAGATGCTTAATTCTATTTCTAAGCATCTCTTTTTACTGCACAAGCAAGAGTTGAAACAAGTTGACCTACATTTTAGGTGTATTTTTAAATGGCCATGTAGTGTGCTATAGTCATTTAATTTTTAAAAATAGAAATGCTCTTAGGAGTTAGATAGCTTCGTAGAGAAGGAAAATTCTGAGACTTGTTTCAGTAATTCATATGTCTCCAATTTGTATTTAAGTCATAGCATATTTCTTAAAAGAGTAGTAAAATAATATTTTCTCTTTTTCTCCTTCATTTGACTAACTTCCATAACACACACCCTCGCAGAGAATTATCTAGTCAAGGAATGGGCCGGATAAATTACAGAGGTTGCTGAGATTACCTAATGGCTCTTCTTTTCTATATTAGCCTTAGAAGTTGTTTAGAAAATCTGATTAAAGAAGACTTACATGTAATATAAACAGAGAGTAAGTATTTATACTTTCCACTGGTGAGCTTTCCCCATGAATGGTGAATGTATTGGACAAAGAAGCTCCAAGGTATTGGTGAGTTATGTTTTCTCTTACTTGGAAAGGAGTTTTCCTGGAAGACTTGCTGCCCAAGAATTTAAGCCTTCAGGTTGTTGGCAGAGAATGACAGCCATTTTCAGTACAGTTAACATAAAAGTTATGTTAACATAAAAGTACAGTTAACATAAAAGCTAATTTTGAAGCAGATTGAATTCTTCTGAAATTGTAGAAAAATTATATAGTAAAAGAAACTTGTCCATCCTACAAAAGACCAGGTGTATTTTTGTTCTTTGTTTTATTTTTTTTCTATATTTTTTGCTCCATGGTTTTAGTTAAATTTATTCAACTTTAGTTTAGTTCAGCTACAGCTAATATAGAATAATTTGGAAATAAATTTAATTTTTTTAAGACCATGAGTCCTGTACCCTGGCCTGCAGACCAAATCTAACTTGACTTCTGTTTTTTATTAAAATTATTTATTAGTATGGGATTGTAGTGTATACTGTTTACATTCATTATAGGGAATTGATAATCTACACAGCACATATAAATTCCTTTTTCCATCCTCTTTTCCTTTCCACCTCCCTCCTACCTTTTTGTCTTTTTGAGACAGGGTCTTGCTGTGCAGTTTAGCCTGGGCTTGAGCTCACTTGAGCCCAGGCTGGTCCTGAATTTGCAGTGATCCTCCTGCTTCAGCCTCCCAAGTGCTGCGATTACAGGCCTGTGCCACCATGCCTGGCTTCTTCTCCATTCCTCTTTTGATCCCCTTTCCTTTCCTTCCCCCCTTTTTTTTTTTTGGTACATGTTTGCAATACGTTATGTTTATCTTCTTTATTTGGAGTTGGTACATCTGCATAACACATCTTAATTCTTTTTTCATCCCCTTTCTTCTCTCCCTCCTTGATCTCATTTCCTTTTGAGAAATATCTGTCTCCCTACTTCCTATTATGTATCCTCTATTTATACCTTGAGTTTCTTGTACGAGAAGAATCACACAGTATTTCAGTCTTATTTATTTCATTTAACATGGTCTCAACATGTATCCATTTTGTTAAAAATGACTCAGATTTATCTTTCTTTATGGCAGAGTTGTACCCAGTTGTCTTAGTTACTTTTCTTTCATTGCTGAGACAAAATACATGACATTCAAAGTTAAAGGGGGAAAGATGCAGTTAGGGTCATGGTTTGTATAGGTTTTAGTTCAAAACCTGATGAGTATAGGGCAGGGTGACACATGGCAGAGGGGCAACTGTTTATGGCAATAGAAAACAGCAAACGCAACAAGAGCCTTACCAGTGTCTTTCTGCCCCTTTTATCTTCCCCAGACTGATGGGATTAGGAAGGTGCCAAACCAATCAGTGGACCGATTTAGTAATCATATACCTTTAATGCCAACATCACACATTCTACACTCAGCCACCGCTGGAAAAGCCCTCTGACTGTACGAGGCTTGGTGGGACATCTAGACACGAATCATAAACGCATTGTGTATAGATACCTTATTTTCCTTGCTTTATCCATTCATCTGTTAATTGACATAATGGCTGCTTCCAATACTTAGCTATTATGATTTGTGCTGTTATAAACGTGAATATGCATGTATCACTGTAATATGTTTTTAACTATTTCAGAAAGATTTCTAGAAGGGGAATAACAGCTAGGTCAAGTGAAATTTTTTGGAGTATTGCGAGTCAAACTCATGACCTTGTATTTGCCAGCCAAACACTGTGTCACTGAGCTATATCCCTGGTCTCAGGTGGAATTTGTAGTTTCACTTTTTTTGAGGCGTCTCCATACTGATTTATGAAGTAGTTATACTAGTTTACATTCCCAACAATGCAGAAGTTTCCCTTTCCCTGAAGCCTTGCCAGCATTTGTTTAGGTGATTTTATTTTATTATTATTCTTATTGTTTTGAGACAAGGTTTTGCTATGCAGTTCAGACTGGGCTCAAACTCACAGCAGTTTTCCTGCCTCGCCTCTCAGGTATTGGGATTACAGGCCTGTGCCACTATACCTGGCTAGCATTTGTTATTATCTGATATCTTAGTAATGGCTGTTCTTTCTGAGGTTAGATGGTATTGTTTTAATTTGCATTTCTCTATTGGTCAGCAATGTTGTATATATTGGTTGCTTGTACTTCTTCTGAGAGGTGACTGTTCATTTCATTTAACCATTTTTTTGATTGGGTCTTTTATTATTTATTTATTTATTTTTTGGTACTGGGAGTTGAACTCATGATCTCACATTTCCCAGGCAGGCCTTTGTGTCCCTGAGCTGTATTTTTGACTTGGATCTTTTATTTTTTGAGGGGTCTAATTATTTTGTGTTCTTCTTATATTCTAAATATTAGTCCTCTGTCTGGGATGTAGCTGTGAATTTTTCCCTACTCTCTAGGTTGTCTTTTCACCTTGTTGGTTGTTTCTTTTGCTATGCAGAATCTTTTTAATTTAGTATGATCCTATTTGTTGGTTCTTGTTTTGTTTTTGTAATTTTTATTTTAAAGAGAATAAAATGTAGTAAAACAGAATAAAGCCAATCAAAACAAAACAGCGTAAGTGATATAGAACTTCAAAGCAAGATAATAGGAAATCAACAATGGTTACCGTAATGTCTCTTGTTGTCTTCAAAATAGCTGTCCATAACTTCAGACATGGTAAATATCAAACAAAACAAAACAAAACAAAATGGACTAGAACTAATAAAAACAAAACAACACAATAAAGGACTTTGAAACAAGATAATAGTAAATTCAAAATGGCTACCATAATATATCTTGTTATCTTTGAAATAGCTGCCCTTGTCATTGGATATAATAAAATCAAACAAGACAAAACAGAATAAAACCCAACCAAACAAGACAATGGAAGTGATGTAGGACTTCAAAATAAGATAATAGGGAATTAACAGTGGCCACCGCCTTCAGAAGGAGTTCCCTCATATATGCTGCATTGCATACTGTTATCCTCTGAATAGATGATCAGACTTTTGGCTTTAGGCCTACAAAGTCATTGAAACACTAAATGGTACAAGCATTAAGTTGTATTTTACCTCAATAACTTATCATTGCAGCCTTTGTTTCTCTGGATCAGCCAGTCGCTTATGGGGAGTAGGGTGAGGGAACTTGGCTTTTCTTATCTCTCAGCTTGTATGCCGAAAGGGGCTGGCATCTGGTTCTCCCCTGATTCTTGGTATTACTGAGTCTGAATCACTGGGTTGAGGTATGGGCAGGTAAAAAGTTGAGAGTTGATGAATTTTTCAGGCTAAGTACGGCCAACAGTTATGGATCAGGAAGAGTTACATAAATGAAGCAAGGAAGAGCTTGAAAAGTTTTTAGAAATACCAAGAAATCAGAAGTCTTGAGCCTTAATGAGGGAAGGAGACATACAACAGAAAGATGGAAAATAACCCAGGCATGGTAGTGCTCTTCTGTAATCCCAACCACTTGGGAAATTGAGACAGAATTATGAGGATTATGAGTTCAAGTCAAGGACAGCCTGGGAAATTTGGGGAGACCCTTATGTCAAGAGATAAAGAAGGGAAGGGAAGGAGAAGGAGAAGGAAAAGAGAGACAGACACACAGAGAGAATATGAATATGGATGAGGATGAGAATGAGAATGGGAGAATGAATGAATCCAGGAGACATCTAGCATGATTGGCAATGTAGGAGGCAGAGGAGGATACAGAATTCATTTTGGTTATAATTTTTTATAGCTATGTATGTGTTAAATAATTGCCCATAACTTGGTTTCAAGGTATTTGCTTAAAGTAAGCCCAAATAAATGAGCTGATTTTCCTCATTTGTAAAAGCTAGTAATTTTTGCTTAGTCTAACACATATTTATTGAACTTTTTTTTTTGTGCCAGGCACTGGAGTAGGTTGCTAACCTGAGAGATATAGAAATAATCCACTGTAGACCTGGATTTTAAAGAACTTGCAGCAAGATGAGCTATGTATCTAAATACTCATGATGCAGGGTAGAAAGCAACAGGAAGCAAAGGCAGGACTAACATGCACAGGGGAGTGGTGGGCAGAGAAGTTGCTCCTTGTTTGGAGATCCACAGAAACAGCAGTGTTTGAATGAAGCTTTGGGAAAAGGGAGAGGTGAAGCATGTATAAGTGATGTAGGAAAAAGGAAGCACAGGTAACAGTGAGTGGAAACCCATGACACTATCTACTTTGTCTAGTTGTGCCTTGCTTGAGAGACATCATCATTGTTAGGTTACTTATTCCAGGCCTTACCTGTGCTAGCCTCAGTAATAAAGCAGACTTAGTAAAGACCAGAATTCTTGTCCAGTAAAACAAGTAATACAGGTAGATTACTGGGGCTGGGGATTTAGCTCAGTGGCACAAATGCCTTCCTGGCAAATGTGAGGTCATGAGTTTGATCCCCAGAATCAGAAAAAAAAAAAAAAAGAAATTTACAGGTAGATTACTGACTTGGTTTGATTTTGAGGATGACAGGTTAAAATTTAGGAATAAATTGTACCTGCATAACTTGACAGCATTCCTATACAGATATGAAAATAATTTAAGAAGGCCATGATACATATGGACAGTCTTAAGACCTTGATCAAAACAGCATAATTAGTTTTCTTTAAATGACAATAATGAAACCAGGTTTTAGACTACTATTTTGTTATCTCATAAGTATTTCAATTTGTTATATTTTTTAAAATGAACTATATTCTTCCTTTAAGATTAAAAAATAACTTCCTAGTGTCCAGATGCTTTATATTAACAGGAATTTTTAAAAGAAGAGCTAATATTTTTTAGTTACATCTGTGTGTTTGCCTTGATCATTTTAGGGACTCAGAATACAAATTTCATTAGTGAAATTACATAGTGTTTTGAAAAGGTTCTATTTGTGTTACAATCTGCAGTGGACAGTTACAAACATGAGTTAAAAATGATATAAAAGGAGGGAGGAGCTAAAGATGGCCGATCAGTGAACAACAAAATACAAAGCCTCTTGGGAGAAACAACATGCCAGAATAAAACATCCTGGAGAGACTCAGACAGAGGGAGATGAATCCTCTTGACAAAGGAAGAAATTAAAACATAAAAAAGCTCATTAAACACGCAGTCTCAGGGCTACAATTGGAAAAGCTAAAATTACCGGACAAGGCATTTTCACTGTGACCTGCCAAGTTTGCACCGGCCTGAATTTGCAAATTCGAGCCAGCTGGCAGAGCTGCCCAAACTCGTTCTTGCTGCCACTCACAGGAGCTGAAGTCAGGGGTTGGTGAGTCCAACGGAGAGTGGAGTCAGTGAAGGGACCTTCAATATTACACAGTCAATGCTGGGAATGAGACCCCCCCCACGGGAAGGGTGTGACCAAATGGGTGACATGTTGGAATTGGGCAGGAGGAGCTTGAACTGCGAGCGACAGTGACTTCAATTGGTTGCTCCCTCCCCAGAGTAGATTCATGGGATTTGCTGGGACTGGGTCCTGCCCCTGGACAGTACCCAATGAGCTGTCCCAAATCAATTCCCTGCACCTAGCACACACTGACTGGTGAGCACCCCTGAAGTTTGGCTGGCCCAGTGGGGAAGCCGGGACCATGACAGGAGAGAGAGGCAAGAGGAGGCCCCCAGCCCAGAACCCTGAGAGCACTGATCCAGGAGAGGAAAAAACAAAGGAGACTGAGGGCAGTGAACATGCAATATCAGATATGGCTTCAATAGACAATAAGAGAGATCTTTGGGATCTTGTAGACGAGCTCAAAACTGAAGTGTTAAATCAGGTAAAGCAGGATATGAGTAGAATAATAAAAGAAATGCTAAGCATCTCTCAGGAAGACATAGAAGAAGGGAGGAACACAAAAAAAGGAGAGAAACATTCAATAAAGAATATGAAGAAAATATAGAATACATGAAGCAGATTCGGAGACTAACAGGAAATTAAAACCTCCATTGAAAGCTGGCAAAACTCCTTAAAAGAAACTAAGGATAGACTCAAAACTTGAAGACAGTTTTGCAATGTGTGATCATAAAAGGAAAGATCTCTTAAAAATAACAAGGAAACAGGCAGTAACAATATAAAGGCTAGAAGACAACAAGGGAATCTGTAATTTAAGAATAAGAAACATGAACGAAGAAGCAGGAATACATACAGGTGAATTACAAAGGCTATTCATGGAAATAATTAAGGAAAACTTCCCAAGCATGGGAAAAGAAAATGACATTCGGTTATGTGAGGCATACAGAACTCCAGCCACCTACAACCAAAACAGAGCTACACCCAGACAAATAATAATCAAGATACCAGAAATTCAATATAAAAGAGAATATTAAAAGCCATCAGAGAAAAAAAACAGATTGCCTATAACAGTAAGCCCATCAAGATCACCTCAGACTTCTTGACACAGACCATCAGATCAAGAAGAGCTTGGAGCAAAGTATTCCAAGCCCTGAAAGAAAATAGCCTCCAGCCCAGATTGATGTACCCTGCAAAGATACTAGAAATTAATGGAGAAACAAGATGCTTCCATGACAAAGAAGAACTGGGGGAATTTGTGACCACCAATCCAACCCTACAGAGAATACTGAAAGATATTCTAGAGAGAGAAAAAAAAAAATACCAGGATTTTAGGAACAGTGGCAGAAAGGTCTCAGTGAACAGGGCAGGCAGTAGAATGAAGGATAAAAGTAGACAAACAAAGGCAGAAAAATAGCATAGCAGAAACGAGGCATAAAAGGATGGCTGGAATCTCTAACATAGATGGCCTTGATACACTATATTGTTAAAAGTGTACCAGGATTTAAAACCCACATTTTTCACACTACTCTGCTTAGATGTTTTATATTCTGTTTCAGTCATTCTACCTGTACTAGATTTGAGGGCACAGACAGTAATCCTGAAAATAACAGGATATAGTATGGTGATCATCCTTAATTTCCTATTAACTTAATCTAAAGCTCTGTATAACCTACACTGTTGTACCATGACTGATCGTAATCAAATCTGGTTTGTTAGATCGCTGTTTTGTATTGATAGATTTTATTCAAAGCTGTTATGATTGATAGTATCAAGTCTGAGAGTATGGGCAACTGCACTGAAGATGACAAGATTCAGTAGAATATCCACTCTGGTTTGATTATTACCTGCCTTTGAAGTTTTATACTGTCTACAGTGTTTTATTTTTACTAATATTGTTATGTACTGCTATATTCAATTATATTGCTATATTCAATTATGCCTGATGATATAGACAATTCTATTGAAGATAATAAGAAACAACACAGTAATCATTGTAGATGACCTTTGTGGTTTTATACGACTTTTTGGTTTCATGTTTTTATAGGTATTTGTTTTGTTTTGTCTTGCTAGGTTTTGTTTTTCCCTCTAATACAGAAAGGATAGAAATACATGTAGAGACTCATGCATGCGTAGCTGTTTACACTCTCACTGTTTAAATATCTACTTTGTATGCTTTAACTTTGTAACTTGAACAGCTATTTCTAAGAGAACAATATGTAATTTATCAACTAGTGATTTCTTACTGTTTATCTGTTTTTGAAATTCCATATTATCTCTACCCTTTACATGTTATAAAATAGGTCACATATTTTCTTTTTGATCTTGGAAAGGAAATAATTGTATGTATTAAAATAGGGTAGGATTTATATATTGAAGAGTTACACTAGAAAGTAGTTTAAGGAGTTAGAAAGATGGAGGACATTGGCCAATGATGATTTTATGTATACTTGATATGTGTAAGAACTTGGATTATCTGTAACTTCATTTTATCCCTAGCCTTTTCTATAGTGACAACCAAAATAAACTTGAAGTAATTTCCTGTGAGTTTGGTATGTGTTATCTTTGCTTCATAAATTTGTAAATTGTTAATTTAACCTAATTGTTGCTTTGTAAATAACAGAAGTCAAATTAAATAGGCTGCTCAAATGAGAGATCACTTTTTTTATGTAAGCAGATTGGGAAGAAAACCTCTTAAATTTCACAAGCTTAGTGTTGCAGTTGAATAAAAATAAACTACAGGTAAAATAAACTGGTTTGTTCATTAAATCATTATAATTTAAAATTAACTTTCTAACCTTTTTAAATGCAGGTTAAATAATCAAAGAAGAATTAACTTTGTTTTTTTATTCTTTCTCCTAATAGGGCCAGACATATTACCAATCATTTCAGGTCTCAGAATATGGTAAGAATTGCTCAGTTTATTTTGAAAGAAAAATTTATTAGTTTTTACTAAGATGAGATAAATTTTGAAGATATATATTAAAGTAAAAATCCCAATGGAGATAAAATTCTGATGTTTCTTATAGGCCTAAACATGCGTTTTCCTTTTAAATGTTTTAGAATCTTATAAAGGAAAATGTAAGAAAAATATTATCTGACATCTCATTATGCCAGTTTTTACTTATGTGTGGTTTTTCTTTTTTTTGTACTTTGTTGCAATGACCAAATACTTGAAATTTTGCCTGTTTACACTTAGCATCAGGGCTGGAGTATAGCAGGATGGTAGAGCACCACAAAGCAAGCAGAACAAAACAAAAGCCCCAAATTTAATATCCATTACTTAACATAGTTTTACAGTACTTGATTAACACTGGTGAAGATGTAGTCTTGCTGGGCATTGCACTTGGAAAATTGCATTAGAAAGCACACAGATGAAAGCATGGGTCCAGCTGTTTTTTTGTTGGATAGAAAAGAAGGAGAGACACAGAATCTCAGTATTAGTGTAGGACATGTATAGCTACTTTGTGTCTACATATGAGCCTTTTTATTTGATTCGTGCCTCATTTCCTCAGGCACTAGAAATTCTGGAAAGGTTTGCTGACACTTTTGTGGCTCAGGTGCCCACAGCTCACATGGTATTTTCTGATCTATGGTTTATGATTCCTCAGAGCAGTAGTCCGCAAAGTATTTTCCTGAAACCAGCCACATGGTATTCTCTGAGACTCTGTGGACCTTGTCTCTGTCACATTCCTCAGCTTGTGAATGGGAGCAGCCATAGCCATATGTCAGGGAATGTTCTAGGGTTACAGTAGTAAAGTTTGTTTTATGGACATAGACATTTGAATTTCATGTAACTTCACACAATTTTCATTTTTTTTTTAAAAAAACAATTAAAAATAGTTAAAGCCCCTGTTAGCTTATATAGCTTGTTGACCCCTGATCTGGGCTGTGATTGATCACTTGCCCTACGTGATTGCTCAGTGCTAAACATTCAGCTGGTCTCGGGAGAGAGGTGCCTTAGGTGTGCCGCTCACTCTGGCCTTCTGAGACTTAGTGCAAGAAGGAGAAAGACAAGTGGTCCATTAATAGTTGATTTATTTAGATTGCAGATAGATTAGATGCTGGATATACAAGATTAAAATATTTCAAAAACTGCCTTGACCCATTTCTTTTTACTTTTTAAATATGACTACTAGAGATGAAAAGTTACACATGTAATTTACATTTCTTTTGGATAGTGCTGATCTAGAACGTGTATCATGGGAGTCCAACTTTTTGCAGGCTGTTTTCATGTAACACTGTGGTGGTGCTGGGTGAGAGTATGTCATAGCTGGGGCCTAGTGTGGGGACTGACTGCCAGTCTGTCATGGCCAGGCATCTCATTTCCTTGGCCACAGGCTCATGGGTTTTTGTGACATTATGTTAATTGAAGAGTACAGTGCCTGTTTGTGAGCCTTTCATCTACTTCTTTGCTCAATGAGGTTATAGAAAAATTTTCCTATAGACCTGGCAAAAAAATTATTTTTAATGCTGGCAAGGTGCTGTCTATCAAACATTATTAATTATAAAACATTTCACATTTAATTATATAAAACTGATTTAAGTAAGGACTTATGATTTTGAATAAAATACAGGGCTTTTAATCTGTGTTAACATGTATTTGGATCCTGATTTTAAGTTCAAGTGTGAATTTTAAGTTCAAATATGACCAGGTATCAACTCTTTCAGAATGTCTGTTTTTTTATTTTGGTCAGCTGAAGTGGATAGTGAAATAGTGCTTTTCTCTTTCAGTATTACCAAAATTCGAAGTGGTTCTCCAAACACCATTATACTGTTCTTTGAATTCTAAGAATTTAAATGGTACCATCACAGCCAAGTAAGTCTCATTTTTCTTTTGATAGGATCATATACCATTATAAAATTTTATGACAAAAAGCTCATTATGTAGTCCAGAATATTAACATGTTTGGTTTATGAAAATGCCCTGATAGGCAGTAGGGAACTCTCTGTAATAATGTAGGGTGTATCATTCCATGTACATGAGCTGTGGCAAAGGCTATCTAGAGTCCATGTAGATGTTGACCTTTTTGTTTTCAGACCTACTGAGGGCCTGTATGACCACCGATACTTCAGCTTGCTGTGCAGACCACCCTTGTGGGAGAGTTTTGGCTAAAGTAACTTGGTCCTAGGTGACACAGCATATCTATTCTGTCAGACTCATTTCTAGCAGAGCTACTTCCATCTGTAAACATGGTGTACTCAGCATCTGTCAGAGTATCTATCTTTAAGTCTGGTTGGCTTGAGAACAGCTCATTGGTTAGTGCCAGGAAGTCATGGTCTAGAGGGCCCAGTTTGGTGGGCAGGTACATGGCAGGATTGAGTGGTTTTACTACCACGAGAGTCAGGTGAGGATTTTCATAGAAGAGTCCTTGATACTGGGTGACATGGCTGTTGGAGAGCCAGCAATGTCCACAGTTATTCAGGAGGTCCGGTACAGCATGTGGCACCTGGATGGTCAGGTCTAGGCCTAAGGTGAGCTTTTCAGCTTCCTTGATCAGAAGGACAGTGGCTGTGAGAGCATGGAGGCAGGGGGGCCAGCCCTTAGCAACTGGATCCAAGTGTTTGGACAGGCAGGCCACGGGGCGCTCCCAGGGGCTAACAGTTTGGCTAAGCACCTTTGAACCCACATATTGTTATCAACAAACAAATTGAATGGATGATTTATATCTGAAATTCTCAAGGCAGGAGAAGCAGACAGGGCCTGAGGCTTTTTCTTTTTCTGGGTTACAGCTGAAAATGTCAGGAGTTTTTTCCAGAGAAGCCATTGTATAGGGGCCTTGCTTTTTTCTGTGAACTCAGGGATCCAGATTCTGCAGAAGCCAGCAGCTGCAAGAAATTCGAGGCATTTCTTTCTTGTGTTTGGGGCTAGTGTGGGGCAGATGACCTCTTTTTTTTTTTTTTCCTTTATAGTCCAAGGGCATGGTGTCTCTGATGTAAGTGAAATCCAGGTATCTGACTTTTTGTTTATAGGTTTGTGCCTTTTTCCAAGATACCTTGTAGCCGGATTCTGTCAGATGTGATAGCAGAGCTTTTGTGCTTTGCCAGCAGGGAGCTTGGGTGTCACTAACCAGAAAATCATTAACCTGTTGGAGGAGGGTGCAGTGATATTCTTTGCTGGGGATATTAGTGAGGTCAGCTTTGAGGGCTTTTCTAAAGATGGTAGGTTAATTTTATGACTCTCTAGGGAAGCAAAGTCCAGGTCAGTTGACTTCAGAGTCCAGAACTGGGGTCTTCCCATTTAGAGGTGAAGAGGGGCTGGCTGACAAGAGCCAACCAAAGGCAGAAGAAGGCATGCTTTAGGTCCAGGCAGATGTACCAGAAGGCTTTGGTGGCAGAAGATTGAAGAGAGTATAAGGGTTTGGAACTGCAGGATGGAGGGCAGCCGTGGTGGTATTGTTAATCTGAAGATCCTAAACTGAGCGAGAGGCAGGAAAGCTGTATTCCAGAGTGATTGACAGCCTATGAGTATTCCATAGTTTGGAGTCTGGATGTGTGGTCGAGTTCCGAGCCTCTTGTGGCGTGGGGTATTGTTTGATGCAGGTGGGGGTTGCCCTGGGATGGAGTTCCACAAGCAGAGGTGGGTGGTTGATAGCCAGTCCAGGAGGAGAGTCTGTAGCTCAAACTCAGGGAAAGAGTCTTGAGAATTTCCGGGCTGGTTTTATCTGTGTGTCCATCAATCATCATTCTTCTTCTCGAGGGACTATGACAGCAAGCAGGAAACATGGTTGTGAAGCTAGAAGACAGAGAAGCAGACTGTCGGGGAAGGTGGCAGTGGCCCCTAACTTTGATAGGATGTCTCTCTCCAGGAGTGAGATTGGGCACTGTGGCAAGTAGAGGAACTTGTGTGATTTGATGACCTTCCAGGCTGCAAGTTTGTGCCTGCCTGAAGGGGCAAGAGGCAGGAGTCCCAGTTTCCTCAGTGACAGTAACTTTTTACTTTTTTAAAAGAGGAGTGGTAGGTTGGGTAACTACAGACTGTTCTGTTTCCACTGTCTATCAGGAAAGTTGTAGGTTGAACCCCAATACAGACGTGGACCATGGGCTCCTGGGAGCCCAGCTGAAGAAGGGAGCCTGGTCTGGCCTACTCTGAGCCCTTTAAACTGATGAAAGGGTTGCCATCTAATACAGATTGGGGCTTTTGAGAATCTTTATTTTTTAGCCTGAATGGGTGTTTATTCTTCCAGTGTCCATAGCCTTTACATCTTGCATATTGGTCTTTGGCCAGAGAGTATGATTGTCTACCAGACTGGATTTTCTTGCAGATATCAGGTGCTGCTTGTGCAATGAAGGCTGTATTTACCATCTGTAGACTTTCTGGGGCCTCAGGGTCAAAAGGAGTGTAGACCCTGTAGGCTTTAAGGAGTGTCATAAAAGTCTGAAGGACTTTCATCAGGTTTCTGGGTAACAGTAGTAACTTTTGGCATATTGATGGGCTTTTTGCCCCTCTTTGATACCTTTGCGAAGGATTTGACACTATCTCTGGATTGCTTTGTCTCCTGCTGGGGATCTTGTAATCCTAAATGGAGAGACTTTTGGAAAAGGCCATGGCATCCCGTGTTTCAGGGACCTCTCCTTTTACACACACACACACACACACACCTGCTTTTTGTGTCTGTCAAAATGTGGTGATGTTTCTCAGTGTTGGTCACGAGTTGCTGATAGTCATGCTGAGTGGGCACCAGGTGGCGCCGTCTGACCAGGATAGTTGTGTGAGGGCAGCTGTGAAGCAGAAAGCTGGAGGGTGCGAGGGGCCTCCGGGGTCCAGCACAGGCGATGACTGGTTGAACCATCTGCAGTTGGAGGCGGGAGGCGGGTAGGCGTGGTATTAGATGAACTGAGGGAGGCTGGGAGCCCGTGAGTCAGGAACAGAAAGAGTGGTGGCTGGAAGTGGACAGTCAGGAGCGGGAGGAGGAGGGCTGGCCGGTGGAACTGTGGTAGCTGATGAGTGATAAGTCTGCCACAGAGGAATCCTCAGGAAAGATGGGCTTTTGTGAGTCATTCTGGTCAGGCAAGAACCAGTTTGGTTTCATTTTAACTCTATAATCATCAGAAAAGCTCCTTAAAAAAAATTCTTTCAGATACATTTCAGAATTGTGAGCTTTGACTAATTTGATCTCATTCTGGTTCCCTACATGTGTGTGGTGGTCCCTTATTCAGAGATACAGGAGACTTAAAGTCGGGGTGCCCTCTTTGATAGAGGACCAGTCAGATGCTTGCCTGCTGCTCCCCTCTCAGAGATGAAGGGTGCTCTTAGCAGTAGATGCAGCTGTATTCCAGGTCCAGGTCAGTGACTTCCTTTACAGAAGTGTGAGTCACCTTTGAGCCATATGACAGACCAACAGAACTGCAGGACAAAGCCCACTCAGCTGTGAAGCTACACAAACATCTGCAGCAGCTGGATTCACCAGGGGTGTTGTAGTTCACTCACACATTCATTCAGAGGTTAAAACATTCCACCCCCACCTAGAAAACAGGAAGTGGTCAAGCTCCTCTTCTGCTCTTGACTTGGGATGGAAAACAGAAAAAGCCAGAGTGGCCTTACTGTGATTCGGAGTCCCAGGGGTTTCCTTTCGTTCTCATTTAGAGCAAATGAGGGAGGGGAGTATGTCCCAGTCCATGTCTGGAGGCTGGGGAGGGGACCTCAGAAGTCAGCCAGAGGGGAATGCCTCCTGTCTGAATGCTGGTGGGACACAGAGCCGGCAGATCCATCTCCATGACCGTCGGCAAGCACCCTCCAGGGCTGTAGCTTTCTTTTCTTGATTTCCAGTCAATGTACCAGAAACCGTTGTGGGAAAAACTGAGTCAACAGCAGCTAGGAGCTCAGGGGAAGAAAGGAAATTTTACTGACAATAGCAGACTCCAGAGGAGTAATCTCCAGAGTCTGAAGTGCTGATTACAGAGAGCTTGTCTTTTTTTATAGGGTGGCAAACAGAAGTTATAAGAATGAGATAAGCTTTAGCTAAAGACTGTGGTACCATGGATATCTTGTGAGCATAGTTGTATGTAGCAAAGTCCTGTTTAGCACATTCACAGAAATTTCAGATGATGACAAACGATATGGCTTAGCTGACTTCAGTGGCAGAGAACAGAATGCCTGGCACTTAATTGGACAAAACGGCTGCACTTAGGTCAGGGTTCCTACTTCAGTCTCACTATCTGTCATTTATAATATACTCCGACCACAGTGCTTAGATTAGTGTTTGATTTAGTAACTGCAGGAATCAGCCTAGTGAAGGTAGCTTGCCGAAGGAGCCCGCGGTCAGTGTGTTTAGTAGTCTGCGGCCCAGCGAGCTCTCTTGCTGTAGCTCACTGTCCAGTGTATGGCTCCTTCCTGTGAAAGTCTCCTTCCTTAGGACTGTTTGCTGGGGACACTGCAGGTGTGACGAAGGAAAGGTGTGACGAAGGAAGGCTGTTCTCTCTCAGGGTAGGGTGGAGTCATTTTGTGATTTTAGTGGAATTGTGACCAAGGTGGCCTAGATCCTGAGACTCAGTCGTGAACACCATCTCCCACCCCATGCTGGGGAGATTGGGAGAAATTCAGAGCAAGAATGGGATTCACTGCTGTGGTAGCTAGAGAAGGTCCTGTGTCAGTTTGTATAAATGCTGTGTCCCAGAACAGGTAGAGAAGAGCATTGTCATCTGCATCTCCCCGAGAGTGTGCTAAAGCAGCACCTCTCTTCTCCCACTCGGGGCTGGATTCTAGCCCTGTCAGGAGAGTCCCACCCAGCCCACCTCCTCCTGCCCCATGCTGGACTTTTCTGTTTGGTATCTTTAACCTTTTGCTCTTTAGCGGCATCCTCACATTTAATCATCTCTGTAGTTAAAAGAAACAAATTGTTCCGTAACCTCTGGCTTCCCCTGGTGCCTGCCCTTCGTGTCTCCTCACAGCTGGTCACAGTTGCGTGTCCCTTATCTCCACAGCCCATTCTCCTGCAGCCTACTGTCAGCCTTTCTCCCTCTTCCTGCCTTGGAAACCGCTTTCCCCCGTGGTCACAGAGACCTCCTTCTGGTTTAGTCCCGTGGGCACATTTTTAGATTCTTGCAGTTTTCCCCCTGTTTGCAGCATTTGACTTTATTGTCCACTTGCATTTCCTTTTTTGATTTCCCCTTTCCCTTTGGTGACTCCTTTGAGACTCTGCAGCCAGCTCTCTTCTGTCTAGCTTTTAGAAGCACTTGCTTTTCAGAGCTCTATCTTCGGCTCTTCTCATGTCTGTCTTTACACATTTCCTGAGAGTTTTCTTCTCCATGGCTAGGTGTTCTGCTACTGTTCATAATTTAGTGACCCGCCTCGATCCATATCTCTAGCCTACATTTTTCTCTCTGTTTTGCTGTCTGTCTCCCCCCTGATCTCCACAGGCACCTTACACACACCACCTTCCCCTCAATCTGAGGCTTCTTTGTGTGCCTGACCTGGTAGACTGCATCATCCTCTGTTTAGCTGCTGAGTCAGAGGTGCTCTTCCTACTCCCTCAATCCACATATTCAATAAACAGTCCATGCTGTTGATTCCCTCTCCTTGGTATCTCTAACTCCTTCCGTTTTTTTCATTGCCACTTCCTTGGTTGAAGCCAGTATCATCTCTCCCTGTGAATCAGCATGGCGCTGGGTGTGGATGGCCCACCCGAGGACTGTTAACAACATGAAGAGGAGACCTGGAGAGGAAGAGTAGCATTGTGGGCTCTCCTAAGTGCTGTTGTTTGGAGCCATTGGTTCTCCTGGAGGAGCTTGTCATGCTGGCTTTCCTGATATGAACTCGGCTGTTATCGTTGTTGCTGAGAATGGCTGTGGTTCACTTTGAGGGAGCTTTGATCCTGAGCATCACTTCCTGGCTCCAGAGGGAAAGATCTGTGCTGTTCAATCTCCAGGAGGAGTTTGTCACGCTGCCTTCCTCCTGTGTACTCAGCTGTTCTCACCGTTGGAGGAGCTTGCTGAGGATGGCTGTGGTGCTTTTAGGGGCAGCCCTGTCCTTATTTTGAGTGTCACTTCTTGGCTCCAGTACAAAACACTTGGCCTGCTGGCACAGCTCCTTTACCCCGCTAGCATAGACTTTCTATCTTCTACTACTTACCTTTGGGCCTTCCCAGTGCAGATCTGTGGGATAGACTTGCATGAGTCATTGTCGTGGGCTCTAGCTCTTCAGCTGAACTCATGCAGGTTATTGCCATGGGATCCAGGCTCTCTGCTGGATTTTCTAGGTCTTTAGTGTTGTGGACAGATTTGCTGCACTTTCTTTGTATTTAACTCCTTGGGTGACCATTATAGACAATACTGTAAATTATATGCCCAGTATGTAATTGTTCTCCTTGCAACCCCTGACTGCAACACTCTCCTTAGCTACTATTACAGTTTCTTAATTTTTTCCTGACTTCAGTTTTATCCCTTCTACTTTCTTTTGTACAGTGTAATGATTTTTCTTTTCTTTTTCAAACTAAAAGGCAGTCACTCTTTTGCATGAAAATGTTCAAGCCACTGCCTTGAGGGTGGAGTTCAGATTTGTTAGCATATTTTAAAAAGTTCTGTTCTAGTTTCATGTCTTTTGAAACATCTCTCTCAGACCCTTCTCTGCTCTCCAAACTCACTTCCAAATTTTATTTGTACTTCCAAGAATACAGTATCCATTTTTGAGTCTTTATGTAGACAATTTCATGGCTTGACTACTTCTCCCTCTCTACTGTCACATCTCCCCCAGCAGTGACCATGCAGTGTTGCTATTACTGGTCTGCCTTGGTGCCAGTCATGGGGAAAGAGTCCAACTGGGTAAACAGTACTACCCCTGAGATTTCATTTCCAAGCCATTTCATTTCCACAGCAAGAATTTTCATACGAAATCAAAAGACTGATTTGGTGAACCAAATGGAGTTGTGTGAGTGATAGGTTGGATCTCATTACCCAATCAGGGAGTAGGGCAAGTTGTTGCTTGGGTGTTATGGATAAGTTATTATTTCAAAGGATGGGCTCTATTTGCTTACCATTTTGATGGTTGTTGTAAGGTTATAATTTTATAAATATTTATTTCATAATAGCTTTCGTGGTCCTCTCTCTGGGTAAATAAAGAGTTTAGGTTCCTTCAAGGCTATCATTAATGTTTAGGGCATTGTAAACATTTCTTGAAGAAGGTCAAACAGGCTTCATATTTTTAAAAATATAAACATTAGTACATGTTTGCAGTATAGAATGAGTACATTCATTGTGAGTAGTTGGTACATGTACATGAGACAGCTTAATTCTTTTCACACTCCTCCCCCTATATCTCTTGATCATCTTCTCATTTGCAAAAGCTCCATCTCCCTGTTTTCTATTGTCTCTCCAATTAGACTTTTAAAAATTTTTTTTGGTACTGGGAATTGAACTCAGGATCTCTTGTGCTTGCCAGGCAGGTACTGTGTTGCTGAGCTATATCCTTGGTCCTTCCAATTAGTTTTGAAATCTTTAATTGAGGTGAATAAGGGATTAAAAACATCTGTTTATTAGTTTCAATCCGAACATCTGCTGATTAGCTCACTAACTATAAATAGTAGACTTTCCCACAGTACACTGAATTCTAAAGAAAGTAACATGGCATATATCTAGTTTACTTCTATAATATCTAGGAACAGGATTTAAAAAAATATTCTTTAATATAAGGTTCCTTACATATGTTTGATGAATTGAGACATTTGTATTCTGGAGGTTACATGAAAATAAAAGGTAGGCAGGAAGAAACATAAATTATAGAGTTCAATATTTTAGGTGCTATGTTATAAATCTTTTGTGTTATGGCTATTTTCAGAAAAAATTTATCTTACTAATGATATTATCCAAGAATATCTTTAAGTTACTTAAAAAATCTTGTCATTATTTTATGAATAGTTTATTTCAAATGTTTCCAGATTTTATTTAGAATAGTAATTGTCCATGTTGTTTTCCCACAATGACTATAGTCAGCCTAATACTTCAAAAACTAAATCTTCTTTACAGTTAGACCCAAATTAAAAATACTTGCATCTGAAAATATTTCAAATTATTATTTTAAAGCTCCCTATATTTCCATATGATGCATCACTTTTAAAATTCAATATTCTGATACTCTTGGCTTTTTAAAAGTCTTGTAACAAGATACAGCAATGTTAGGCTTTGAGAATTCTGCTGAATGAGAGATTTTGATGCTAACATTTCTAACCAGGGGTTTAGCTAACTTCATTGTTTTTATTTGGAAGGGGCACATTTGATGGTGGGCTTTTTTTCCTTCTTCATTTGGCATGTGTTGTATTTGCTTTTGAGTTGAGTTGACCCAGATAAGAGGCTATTTCTGTGTTCAATTAAAGTATTCAAAACTGGGTGTAGTATCGCTGCGAGCCTGAAGATAGCCTGGGCTACACAGCGAGACCCTATGTCCAAAAACAAAAAAAACAAAACAAAAACAAAAACAAAAACACCCCAAATTATTCAAGAAACAGCAGTTTAAAAATTCCATTTTACAGAATATAAAATTGACTTCTATCTTTGACCTATCCTTTCATAATACCAAAGAGGCAGAAGGAACCTAGGAAACACATTTTATAAATACTCTCTGGCAGTAAAATGATCTACCAAAGATTGCCTCTCTTTCTCATCACGGGAAGGCATAATATTAAAGCACAGATTGCCAAAGTTGCAGAGAATTAAACTTGACTCAAGAAGATGTTTGATGCTGTGAATTAAAAAAAAAGTGACTATTACATTTTCTTATAAAGACTCCCAGTTTTTGCCAGCCATGAGTACATTGGGTTCTCCAGAATCTGTGGTCTAATCAATTCTGGCTCATACTGGAACTTGGAGTGTGGAGCATAGTGATCACAGTTACAACTAACATGCAAAAACCTTCAAAAGTTGCAAAGTCTCGCAGGCATGCAGTGATAGGCTAATCTAGGGTTCCAGGAGTGACAGACTTTCAAAATGTTTTAAAAATTCTTTAGATAGGATTCTGTCACTTCTAACTTATTTTCTCTTGAGTCTTTTAGGTGGTCACAGCCTGGGTAAAGTGTCCATTTTCTAATTAAAAGTCTTCCCATTTTGGAAACCCAGTTTCAAGGGTTCATTTATTAAGAACCTTTCCTACTGTGCTTAGTTTTTAAAGATTTGTAGCAGGACTATGTTTTTTGTATAATTACTTTATCTCAGATTGCGAGTGCATGCTAAAAGCAGTATTTTTATTGTGTTCCTCTGATAATATCAAGTTGAATATGAAAACAAAACTTAAAAAACCTCAAATTGTTCATTGTTTTTCAGGTATACATATGGGAAGCCAGTCAAAGGAGATGTAACACTCACATTTTTACCTCTATCATTTTGGGGAGAGAAGAAAAACATTACAAAAACATTTAAGGTAACTTTTGCAGATATTTTTGAACTTGCAATGGGAAAAGAATTAAGTGTATTTTTTCTAGGAATAAGATTTTGTACTCAGTTGACAGAAAATTGAGTGAAAAAAAATCAAGAGCTTTGTGGAATTAGACAAGTTAGAGTTTACCCACTTATAATGATTAAAATGGAGACAGGTGTCATATTACTATGACTTAGATTAGTTTTACTTCTAGAATTTGAATTGCTGAAGTGAAAAATAAAATTGAACTTTTAAACAAAACAGATAAGTGGATCTGCAAACTTCTCTTTTAATGATGAAGAAATGAAAAAGGTAATGGATTTTGCAGATGGGCATTCTGAGCACATGGATCTGTCCACCCCGGGACCAATAGAAATTCTAGCCACAGTGACAGAATCACTTACAGGTTCGTAGACTTTGAAGTGAAAGGTAAAGCTGTTTATGTGCTGCGCTCTGTCATCTCTTCTATTACAACTAGCACTTTTCATTTGGGGGCATTTATTGTTTTTCTAAAGATTCTATTTAATATTGGAATTGTCATGAATATTAATTTGTCTAATTTGTAGGATATTTTCATAAAAAAGTGAAACTAATTTTCTATGAAAGCCTATACTTTAATTGCATGTGGTATCTATTTGCAGTTTTTTTCTTTCTTTCTATTTCTATTCCTTTCTCATCTCAAAACTACACAAAAAGGCCTAGATTTGCAGTTGGCTGTCTTTTTTCTTATAAAATCACTTAACATAGTCTGAAGTCTCACCTGCTCCTGAGAGTCCTTCCTGCCCCCTTTTTTCAGTACTGAGAGAACTGAATTACATCCCGTGACCTTTTTATTTTCAGCCTGGGTCTTGTTAAATTGTTCAGGCTGCCCTCAAACTTGGAATCTGCCTACCTCAGCCTATTAAGTAGCTATATGTATGCCATTGTGCTTGGCTAGTTTTCTCTTTTAATAAGAAAACAAAAGTTAATTTTTTGGACTTTCTGTTACTATGTTAGCAGTTTTAACCAACTACTGAAAGAGTGAAAGAGTATTCCATTAGTTGTTCTGCTCTACTGGTACAAATGTCACTGAGGGAAGATGGCAGTGGTGGTGCTTTGCAGGAATTGCAGAAAACTCAATGGAAACGTGTGCTTCTCTTAATGTCAAAGCCATCATGGAAATGAGGCTCATGTGCCCCGAGATTTTAAACCCCTCTGGCTTGAAGACGTTTGGTGGCTAGAAGTAGCTTGGAGTGATTTGGTGGGTGGAAGGTGCTGGTGAAATATTACTTTTGTATTTTAAACTGTGCAATTCACCAAATAGGTATCTCAAGAAATGCAAGTTCCAATGTGTTTTTCAAGCAACACGATTATATCATTGAATTTTTTGATTATGCCACTGTCTTGAAGCCATCTCTCAACTTCACAGCCACTGTAAGTTATTATATTTAGTACCAATCTGTATCACCACCTTTATTTTAATAAGACAAAATGGAAAATTTTAGGCCAAAAAGTAAATAAATTACCTTTTGTGGATATGAAATATAGAGCATTGTTTCTAAATGACCTTTGTTTAGTTTTCTACAAACATTTTTCTTTTTTGATACCGGGGATCAAACTCATGACCTTGTGCTTGCCAGGCAGGTGCTTATCCACTGAACTAAATCCCCAGCCCATAAATATTGTTCTTAATAATAACAAAAATATTTTATTGGACTTTTATTTAAAAAGCAGTTAGGGCCAGGGATTTAGCTCAGCGGCATAAATGCCTGCCTGGCAAGCATGAGGTCATGAGTTTGATCCCTAGTACCAAAAAAAACAAAAAAGAGAGAGAGAGAGAGAATAGATGGTATGCTGAAGCGTTTGTTAATTGAAGGAGTTAGATGGTGGTCAAAACTTTTAATTAAAATTTGACTTTTAAAATGACTAATTTTAGTCTTAACAAATATGTAAGATTAAAAATTATCAACAAATCTTTTTTTTCCCTCAAGAATGTTGGATTAACATCTAGTCTTGAGTGAATTTTGGCAATGTGGAAGGCCTGGGCTTATGGACTCAGAAGAACTGAGTGTTGACCTAAGAGTTATAGTAGCTTTGGTGGTGATGATAAGAAAATATTTACAGAGGTATAATTGTCATGAATTCATTTTTATAGGTATTTAAACAGTTTTTTTTTTTTTGGCAAAGGAGGAGACAGTAAATATTTTCAACTTTATGGGCCATATTCTATGTTGTCATGACTCAACTTTGTCATGGTAGCGTGTAAGTAGCCATGACAAATTTGTAGACAAATGAGAAGAATAGTTATGTTCCAGTAAAATTTTATTCACAAAAATGTTGGATTGGCATACTTGCTTGATATAGCTAGTTGACCCTTGATGTAAATAAAGAAGGAATCATTTCTTGTTGAATGTAAAAAATTTTAAGTAGTTCCTGATTTCAGTGTATTCCAATGACCTTGATTTGCACAGGCTACAAAGTCATTTCCAAACGTGTAGAGTCAAACAATGGGAGTTCAATAAGGGAGAGTTGGTTCTGGGATAAGGAGGGGGATTATTACAGAAGAGGAAGCTCTGAAGTATTTGCTAGAATATTAGTAGGGTTTGGGTGTTTGGGCATGGGGTTAGGAAGTGGGGAGTAAAGTGAGCTGGGATAGGAAGAGAGTGCTTGGGCTGGAAGCTCAGGGTGTGCTAAGATGACAGTAACCAGTTACTGCAACTAAGGGCTGTTGTTGGGGAATGGGGCGTTATACATCTGGAGGTGAAGCTCAGAGAGGATGGACGACCACAGATGGGTTTGAACTTTATGCTCTGTACTGGGAGAAGCACAAAAGCCTTATGAACATGGGAAGAATGTTCTGTTTGGGAAAGGCTGATTGGGGTAACTGCAGCAGGGAGGGTGGCAGCAGCTGGGGCATGAGCCATTGGCAACTTCGAGTTGATGGTTGTGTGAATGGAGAGGAGGGAATGAGAAATATGGGGAAATATGGGGAATGTAGAAGGGAGGGAAAATTCGGTGGAGAGTGGAGAGGTGAACTGAGACTGTGGGGTTACCAAAGACAGGAATGGCAGATGATTGCTTAGTGTTAGGTGTGCAGAATTTGAGGTGATTGGGCGTCCACAGAGACATTTCCTGCACAGTTGGAGGCTTTGGGTCTGAGCTCCAGAATGAGGTGAGGATGGAGATTTTGGATCTGGGGTACAGTCACAAAGAGATGAGATAAGCCATGGGAATGAGAAGAGAGAAATGGAAAAGAGAAAATGGATAACTGAATATTTGACTTTGACAGTTTCCTGCATTTAAAGAGTGTCAAAAAGAACCAAAAAGAACACTGAGCAGATGCTGGAGGGAGGTGTTGTAAGTGTAGGATGTTGTTTTGGGCTGTGGAAACGGGGAAGCCATGCTGTTTAGAAGGTGGTGATCCTGGTTCTGGTGCTGCCTGGAAAAGGGCCACTGAATGTGGAAATTAGAAAGTTGCCAATTATGGTTAAGCTTTCGGTTTCATGGAAACAGTGCAGATGGCACCTGGATTTAGTTGAGCTTAAATCCATTACTTCTTATTTGTTTTTAAAATAATCTTGTTTTGACAATTAGGTGAAGGTAACCCGTTCCGATGGCAATCGACTGACTCAAGAAGAAAGAAGGAATCATGTAGCGATAGCAGTGACACAGAGAAACAGGACCAATCTCTGGAGCAGGTGGAACAGTGAAAATGAGGGAATGGAAGCTGCCCACATCACAAATTACACTGTCCCCCCTGATGGGATCTTTAAGATTGAGTTCCCAGTCCTGGACAGCTCCAGCCAGCTACAAGTCAAGGTGCCACCTGTTACTCATGTTGCATTCCAGCCACCAAACCTTGCAGTTATAATCTTGCGCTAGGCACTCAGCCTGTCAGAGCTCAATGTGTAGGAAGTGGAGATGTGTTTTTATTTTTAAAAATGGGAGAAAGCATTAGAAGGAATTTATTGACAGGGCCTGAATGCTTCCTTTTAAGTTCATTTTGCAGAGCAGAGTAAAATACAGCCATGTGGAGGAACAGTGCAGAGGCTCTTGAAACTCTTACCTAGGTTGATTTTTCAGTCATTTGCAGTTTTATTCTGACTGGAGCTGAAATCCAGAAGGAATGTGTATTTTTTACCTGTACACTCTGTTCTGAGCTGCCTTTCCTCGAGTGGCTCATCTGAGAACCTTAACCTTTCATGCTTCCTAGCTTTTGGACACTTAGCCCTGCCCCTGTCAGGCCTGGCTGAGCACGTTGTGTACAGGGGTAACCTCTGATTTTTTTGTTTTTTTGAAGCCAGGGTCTTTCACATGCTAAGCAAGTGCTCTGACTTTTAGCACATCCCTAAACTTTTTATTTAATTTTTCCCATTGTTTTATTTTGAGACAGGGTGTAACCGTGCGGCTCATTTGCTCAGGCTGGGTTGAACTTGTGATTCTCCTGCTCTGCCTCTTGAGTAGCTTGAATTATGGGCCTGCCACCTGTGTCTGACTTGGTTTTCGCCCTGAGTCTTGGATCCAGTGGAGGCGGTTTGATTTCTCACTTTTATCTGAGCCGCATATTATGGAGAGAAGGAAAGCATTGCTTTTTCATGTATCCTCTTTGCTTGAAGTGGTTCTTGAAAAAATGCCTTTGTTTCTGAAGAAATTTGGGGCAGTGCCTTTTTCCTCTAGGTTATGATGGTGAAGACCTTTTTGCATGTTTTTAAACTACTTGATTCCTTCTGTATAAGGTATAAAATGATGAAGAACCAATATTGGGCAAATGGAAAAAATAGGAAAAAAAAGTGAATTTGGCTTTCAGTGACTATTCATCAGGTCACTGAAAGCTTTTCTCAAGGTTGAAGCTGAAAATTTTATAGTTCTCCTTTTGTCATAGGCTTATTTTCTTGATACTGAAAGTAACATGGAAGTTCATGGCACGTTTACATCCCCTGGTAAGACCTACATCCAGCTAAAGACAAGAGATGAAAATATAAAGGTAATGCTTACCACTTACTTGATAAGCAATGTTTGGACTCTCTTGCCATTGATATGTACATATTAATTAAGATTTGTTGCTTTTTTTAGGTTGGAACACCTTTTGAGTTGGTGGTTAGTGGCAACAAACAAGTGAAGGAATTTAGCTATATGGTAATTTCTTCTAGAATTTAAATTTACAATCTATTACAGAATCATTTTAAATGATGTCTAACTTATGTCTGTGTTAAAGTTACTTTTTTGATATTAGCCTGTCCTTTTTATATTGCAATCAGAATATCTTTTTTGTTTTACTTTTGTTTGTATTTCTAATTAAAAATAGGTAATTAAGGTTGGGGGTTTAGCTCAGCGGCCTAAGTGCCTGCCTGGCAAGTGTGAGGTCGTGAGTTCAATCCCTGGTTCCCTCCCAAAAAAAGATAATTACATTTTGCATTGTGTTTACAATTTAAATTTCTATTAAATAAGCAACATTCAGTTATTGTGTGAAAAATCAGAAAATATGAGGAGAAAATAAAAATTGCCACCATGACCTTGTAATTTTGCTAATCCTACTGTCCCAGTGGAGTCCTGCATTCTTCTCTAACATAGATCCATTCTTAGCATAAAAAAGTAGTAAATACTTGATGTGATATGATGATTAAATCTAAAATGTCTAAAATGTCTCTCTAAAGTCTCATGCTTTAGAAGGTTGGGGCTGGTTAGAGGTGGTCACTGGTTGGGGGTGTGGCCTGGCTGAGTGTATTCTTGTCCTTAGTTCTTTCCTTCCTCTCTGCTTCCTGGCTGCCATGGTTTAGCTGCTTTGCTGCACTCTGCCCTTCTACCATGCCACATCTGTTTTAGAACCAGCCAACCATAGACTGAATCCTTCAGAGCCATGATCCATAATTACTCTTTCCTTCTTTCTTTCTTTATTTTTGTCTTTTTGAGGCAGGGTTTTGCTATACAGTTCAGGCTGGCCCTGACTTCACTCTGTAGCCCAGGCTTGAACTTGTTTCAGTCCTCTTGCCCTCAGCCTTCCGAGTGCTGGGATTACAGGCATGTACTCCCACACTCAGCACTGTCTTTTAAGTCGTGTTTAATATTTTGTTCAGGCAAAGAGAAAGTGACCAATATAGTGATGGCATGCCAGTATCTTAATATGATCATTACAAGTTGTATATATGTATTGAAATGCCACATTTAGCTCATAATGTACACCGATATTATGTGTCCATTAAAAACTAAAAGTGCAAAAAAAAATTTAAAATTGGGAATTGAAAACAATATTGATTTGTGGCTATGAAGCTACTGTTACTGCAATCAGTACTACTTTATCCTGACCATTTTCTGCTTCCTAGTTTATACCCTTTGTTTGTCAACTTGGTTTTCTTATATTCAAGGCTTTGAAGCTGGTTTAAGTCAATAATTTGGGTATATGCATAGAAGTATGATAAATGTGGAGATGGAAAGGGACATAAAAAGAATTAAGATGTGTTATGTACACATATCGGTACTCTGCAATGAATGTAATCATTATGAACTGCAAATGTATACTAATAAAAATATATGATAAATGTAACTTTAGTGGGGATCTTATTAGCTTTACACAAAATTAAACTCATCTGCTATTTTTTTTTTTCAGGTGGTATCCAAGGGGCAATTGGTGGCTGTAGGCAAACAAAGTTCAACAACTTTCTCTTTAACACCAGAAAATTCTTGGGCTCCAAAGGCCTGTATAATTGTGTATTATGTTGAAAATGATGGAGAAATTATAAATGATGCTCTAAAAATTCCTGTTCAGCTTGTTTTTAAAAATGAGGTAAGATTCAAAGTAATAATATTCAAAAGAAAGTAGTGAATACTGAGAAATGTAGTATTGTGTTACAAAAGTGTCAGTAAACCAAATTGTTTGAAAATTTCTTATATTCTCTTCTAGAACTACAAAGGATGGAACTCCTCATATTTAGTTACTGGAAATGTGTTTTCGCGTGCAGAGTTACTGGAGCTTAGGGGTCTCAACTAGAAGACGTGGTTCTTGGCATCAAGATTTAACTCAAAGCCATGAAACCTTTTCAGGATTTTTTGCAGAGTTAGTCAGTATTGGTTCGTGTGGAATTCAGAGACAAGCTGGGACTCGGGTGGTGTGTACACTGGCCTGAGAGTGAGCGGAAGGGCGTGGGAGGGAGGGAGCAGTCTGAAGGCTGTGAGGAAGCCAGGCTGTCATGTGTCCGCTTCATCTGTGGAAACTGACTGGGTCAGGTTTCCGTAAGTGCGTGTATCTCATGTGTGAGGAGCTGTATGCAACTCGGTCTCCAAACACACAGTGCTTTTCATAGTCTAAGTAACCAGCTTGTGAGAGAAACGGCCTTAGACCTCAACCCCGAATAAATGTTACTGCATTGTCTGACATATACCAGAATGAACCACTGCATTCATTAAAAATTGTGACCTTTCAAGTCCTCTTAGGTAAAATAGTCACTGTTTTAAAACAGTGGTTTGTAGAGTGTAGTTCTTGTAGTATTCATTTTCAACCCAGAATACCAGTTTGTTCCAGTGTTGTGATGTCATATCAGTTATCCATGCTTTCTTTTGTTGAGAATTTTAACCCCAGGTTTTTTGAAGTGCTGGAGATCCTTGCATGAGCTCTGCCACTGAGCCGTGTCCACACCCTTTGTGAACCCTAAGTTTTTCAAAACACAGTACTACAAACTGCTATTTTTTTGTTTTATGAAAAGGTTTATTGTTTCAGAAGAGAATATATTTTGTTAGTTTCAGAGCATAATTTTTGACTTGTAGTGATTATAAAATCACCCAGTAAAGGTGAATGTTAAAGATGGAGTCATGGAGACTTCAGCAAGGAAACGTATCTGAAACTGAGACCAGGCTGTTGAGAGGAACAGTGTACAAGATCAGCAACACTGAAAAAACAGAGGGCATTGCTAGCGCCTTTCAAGAAATGTCTTAGGTGTATGAGATTGGACCTTGTTTTAATTGTTTGTGAAGATGTATCTTTCTCTATTTTTTGTATCTCAATTACCACATTTACAAAGACCCTGCATACATGGAGATGGAGTATATTTAAGTAAGAGAACATTAGTGAATCTTTATTGATGTCCAATAATGATTCTGGAATAAATGAATGAGACATAGAAGGGGTTGGAGCTGTAGGTTTAGAAATCATTCATGCACAGGTGTGACTTGAAGCCCAGAGTGCAGAGACAGTGAGAACCACGTGGTCTAAGTCTGCGTCTCCCACACACTGCTGCGAGTCCTGCTCCCCGCTGTCTGTGGAGAGTGGAGGTGAAAGCCGACTAGATATAGGGCCTTGGGAGTGTGTGAGAGAAAAATTAGATGAAATAACATCAGCAGGAGAGGAAGGCTTTATTGAGGACTGTGCAGTAGAGTCCTTTGAAATAAAAGGGAGGAGAGCTTTAAAGCATGGGCTAAGGTCATACACAAGCACTGCAGAGGTGACAGGGAAGCAGGTCACTGTGCTGGGCCTTCTATGCCTGCCCACTGCACGGGCTTCCACTTTCCACTGAGGCTGGAAAACACCTGGACTCCTTTCTGGATTGATCATACATCCAATGCATGGCTCCTGGGTCCTTGAACGACACACTTCTGGGTTGTGGACCTGGTAGGCAAGAGGCTGGGAGAAGATTGACATCTGAATGGAGCAGAGAAATGCTTTGCAGTTAGTTAGAAGGTTCCTGAAGCAAATCCTCTGAGAACAGGGAGATTGGGGCTAGGAAGGAAGAGGCTGCTTAAAGTGTGGCCAGGCTGAGGGCTCGTTCCATCCACCTTGGTCAGGCAGTGCAGTCTCAGGAGGGAGCAGTGTTAGGATGGGGCTGGAGGAATGAGAGGCCCCAGGAGGAAGGGTCCAAGATAAGCCTTTGGCTCAGTGGTAGTGTGAGCGCTGGTCTATGTGATGTACTGTTGGGGCTGTGCTCGGATGAGTGTGGTGATGGAGGAGCCATGGAGACTCTGAGTGCAGCATGGGGCCCACTCCCTCCTGAAGACACCCGTGACCTCCCACAGCCCAGCTCATCTCATCAGCGCTGCAGACCCTGCCACCTTCATTCCTTAGCCCAAATCAGCATGGAGGCATCTATGCTGCCTTTATCCAGGCGCATGGGACCTAGCTGTTTCCTGGCCTGTGCTGGCTGGGCTGGCAGGAGGAGGGAGAGAGGGAAAAACACAGCCGGAAGTGAAGGATGCTTCAGGTTGATACCACCCACTGGAAGCAGTCCAGGACTTTCAGATGCTGGGGAGTGTGGTTATTCCTGTCCTCTTGAGAGGCTGTCAGTGGTTTTAGAGTTATCCCCTGGGCCACGGCAAACGGACACTCTTTCTTAGATTTTGAGTTATTGATCTGCTATTGGTAAGAAATATAAATAATGTTTTTAACGTGTGAAATCAGCTAATTGTACTTTGTCCCTTTGTTAGGTAAAGCTGTTTTGGAGTAAACCTAATGCTGAACCATCAGAGAAAGTGTCACTGAGGGTCGCTGTAACACAGCCTGACTCCATCGTTGGGATTGCAGCTGTTGACAAAAGTGTGAGCCTGATGAATGCCTCAAATGATATCACAATGGAAAATGTGAGTGTGGTTTTCTTAATTACAAAGAAGTATGTTAGATGCAGGAAAAAATTGCATTAGTTCAGGTATATAAAGGAAATTCATTAGTTTCTGTGCATTTATAAGCCAGTGATCAGAAAGCCTCCAAATGAAAAAAGGCTCTGTGTGCAGGTATTAATGTTGGAAAGAAGCTTGTTTGGTCTGGCTGTGTCTTTTCTATCTTACAGGTGAAAAGCCACCTTGGTTTAGACAGCAAGACTGTTCTCTGCAGGACAATTTTACACCACTGAGTTTATTGTTAATAATAGTGTAGTACATAATTAAAATTGCTAAAAGGGTAGTGTATATATGTTCTGACACAAAGAAGATAAACATGCGAGATAATGGTTACATTAATTAGCTTGACTTAATCGTTTTTTAAAAAAGTTTATTGGTACATTTTATGTATACATAATGATCATACTCATCATTGGGAATTTGTTCCTATACATGATATATCTTGATTCCTCTTTATATTCCATTCAACTTCCCTCCCTTCAACGCCTCTTGCTATCCTTATTTGCAAAAACTTTGTTTCCATTTTAGCCTTCTTTTCTCACTTTTTCTTTTCCTCCTTTCTTTTCCCCTCCCCCTCCCTGATTCTCTCTTTTTGAACATTTTCTTCCTATTTCACCATATCTATTATACATTTTGATCCTTATTTACACTTTTAGTTTCTCACACTAGAGAGATAATGCAATATTTACATGTGTGACTATTTCACTTAAGTGTAAGCTCTCAAGGTGCATCCATTTAACAATAAATGTCTTAAGGTTATCCTTATTCATGGTTGAGTAGTACTCCATTGTATAAAAAACTCACATCTTTATCCATTCATTAGTTGATGGACATTTGGGCTGTTTCCAATATTTAGCTGTTACGAACTGTGCTGCTATAAAAATAGGTGTGCATATATCATTGGAGTAGGAATCCTTTCTGGAAGATAGCAAGAAGGAGAATAGCTGGGTCTAATTCTAGTTTTTAGAGGAATCTCCACATTGATTTCCACAACAGTTGCACCAGTCTACACTCCCACCAACAGTGGAGAAGGGTTCCTTGCTCCCCACAACCCCTCTAGCTTTTGTTACTGGTTGATTCCTTGATAATAAAGGAGTGAGATGGATTCTCAGCATTATTTTAGTTTGCATCTCTCAACCACCTGATTTTTGACAGAGCAGCCAAACATGTTCACTGGAAGTAGGGTAACCTCTTTAATAAATGGTGCTAGAAAAACTGGCTTCCACATGCCAAAGACTATATAACTGGACCCATGTCTCTCGCCATGCACTAAACTAAAATCAAAATGAATCCAAGATCTAAATATTAAAACAGAGACACTAAATCTGCTGGAAGAGAGAACAGGTAAAACTGTTAAAGAAATAGATGTAGGGAATGATTTCATGAACAAAATCATGGTTACATGAGAAATAGTACCAAGACTCAACACCTGGGATCTCATCTTTTATTATTTTTTATTTAAAAAAATTTTTTATTTTAAAGAGAAAAAATAAAAAATTCAAACAAAGATAATAGGAAGGTAACAATGATTAATACATGGTATATTGTTGCCTTTAGTTTCTCAGAGTATAAGATATTGTCCAAACAACATTAGCCTGGACCTTTCTTTTCAGTGGACTAAGAGAAATTAGTAGTATAACTGTCTTAACTATCTTGTGTGTGTGTGTCTATTTTTGTTGTTGTTGTTGCTTTTCCCTTCCTTCTTTTCTCCTTTCCCCCATCCCAGTTTCTCTTTCCTTTTGAGCAGTTTCTTCCCATTTTACATTATCTGTTGTACAATTTGGATCTTACTCTTTCAGCTTTTTACGCTAGGGAGACTATACAATGTATGCACATGTACATCTGGTTTATTTCACTTATGAGTATGGCTTTGAGTTGCATCCATTTGCCTATAAAAATCTCTAGTTTATCCATTTTTATGGCTGAGTAGTACTCCGTTGTATAAAAATACCACATCTTTTCTATCTGTCCCTCAGTTGATGGGCATTTGGGTTGCTTCCAAGATCTAGCTATTACAAATTGTGCTACTATAAACATAAGTGCACATGTATCATTGTGATATGATGTTTTTAATTCTTCCTGGAAGATACCCAAAAGGAAAATAACTGGTCAAATGGAAGCTCCAATCATAGCTTTTGAGGAATCTCTACACTGATTTCTACAGTGGTTGTACCCATTTACATTCCCATCAATGGTAGAGGAGGATTCCTTTTTTCCCATTTGTTACTGGTTGATTTATTGATGATAGCCATTCTCTCTGGGGTGAGATGGAATCTCGGTGTTGTTTTAACTTCAGTGACCAATGATTTTGAACATTTTCCCCGTATTTATTTGACATTTGTATTTTTTCCTCTGAAAAGTGTGTATTCATCTCAGATGCCCATTTTTGGATTGGGTCTTTAAATCTGGGAGGACTGATTTTTTTAGTTCTTTTTATGTTCTCAATAGTAATCCTTTATCTGAGAAACAGCTGGCAAATATTTTTTCCCCACACTGTGGGTTGTCTCTTCACTCTGTTAGTGGTTTCTCTCACTGTGCACAAGCTTTTCAATAAGGTGAGATCTCAGTTGTTACTTCTTTGTGATAGTTCCTGTGTGACTGGGGTTTTATTCATAGTCTTTTATGACACCAGTGTCTTCAAGAGTTTTACCTATTATGTCTTCTAGCAGATTTAATGTTTCTGTTTTAATATTTAGATCTTTGATCCATTTCAAATTTAGTTTAGTGCATGGTGAAAATTATGGGGCCAATTTTAATCTTCAACATGTGCAGAGTCATTTTTTTCCAGCACCATTTATTAAAGAGGCTACTTTTCTTCCAATGAATGTGTTTGACACCTCTGTCAAAGATAAGGTGGCTTAGTGTGTTTGGAGTTTTTTCTGTATCTTCTAATCTGTTCCATTAATCTTCAGATCTTTTTTTTTTTTTGCCAGTACCACACTGTTTTTTTTTTTAATCATAGTAGCTTTATAGTATAATTTATTTTTTAAAAATTTTATTTAAAGAGAAAAAAAGCAAAACAGAAAAAGGAGTAGAAACAATACAGAATTTCAGAAAAAAATAAGCAGTAAGAAATCACTAATTGATAAATTACATATTGTCTTCTTAGACATAGTTGTTAAAGTTACAAAATTAAAGAATACAAAGTGGACATTCAAACAGTGAGACTGCAAAGAAGTTCAATGATCCAGTAATAACTTAGCAACATGGTTATCAATCCTACACACTCAAATATACATGCAGCCATATCCTCTAGAGCACTTTCTTTTCTTCTTTTTACTTTTTAAGTCCATTATCTATTTAGTTATATCCTGTTTCAGGTTGCTCAGTACCTTACTGACTTGTTTTGTTGTTGTTATTTACTTTTTAATCACCTTATATAATTCTGTTGCTTTGTTTTTGAGTTTCTCCTCATTCATGCTCCATGGATCAGCTTTCCTGGAGTTGGGAGTTTTTTGGAGGTATTTTGTTACTTTGTTATCTACTTTTTTTTTGAAGGTAGCAAAATACAGCAGAACAAGACAGAACAGACCCTTGTGACTGTAGTGCAGTGAAACTATCACAGAACCTCACAGCAGAACACCAGGACACAAGCAATAAGCACAATAGCACATCCCATTCTGTTCACATTAGCTGTCCTTTCAATCAGGTAAAGGAAAATGGAAAGAAATATTGAACTTATAAAAAGAGAATATTGAATAGAGCAGTACCATTAATCAAAACTGAGCAAAACAGTGATAAAAATATTTGCCTTCAAAGAGATGGTAGAAGGAAATCCCTCTTACTTGCCACGATGCATACATTCATCCTCCCAAGAGATAGACCACCGGTGCTGACTAGCTAAGGGGGAAAGGGGATGGATCGATGTCTGATCTTTATCCCACACAGGCAGGCCCCCAGCTGCTTACCAGGGCAGTGAGTAGGCTGCCTGTTCTCCCAGCGCCCAAAGTTCCAACATGATGCAGAGCTCAGGAATCGTTGATAGCTCTCGCCCTGATGCCTATAGTATAATTTCAAGTCAGGGATTTTGATGTCCCTGTCTTGTTTTTGTTGCCTAGGATTGCCTTTGCTCTTCTAAGTCTCTTCTGGTTACAGATGAATCTTAGGATTTTTTTCTCTAACTTTGTGAGATATACTATTGGAATATTGATTGGGAGTGCATTGAATCTGTGTAACAGTTTTGGAAGTATGGCCATTTTCACTGTATTGGTTCTTCCTACCCAAGAGCAAGGGATATCTTTCCATTTTTTGATATCCTCTTCAGTGTCCTTTTTCAGAGTACTGTAGTTTTTAACATAGAGGTCTTTTACATCTTTCATTAGATTGATTCCTAGGTATTGCATTTTTTTTGGGTGCTATTGTGAAAGGTATTGTTTCCCTAATTTTTCTCTGTCAGTTTGTTACTTGTGTACAGGAAGGCTATTGATTTTTGAATGTTGACTTTGTATCCGGCTATGCTATTGAAATTGCTTATTAAATCTCATAGTTTTTTAGTAGAGTTTTTGGGGTCTTCTATGCAGAATATCATGGCATCTGCAAAGAATGATAATTTAACTTCTTTTCTTAATGGTATTCCTTTTATTTCTTTCTCTTGTCTAATTGCTCTGGCTAAACTTTCTAAGACTGTGTTACATAAGAATGGGGATGGTGGGCAACCTAGTCTTGTTCTTGATTTTAGAGAGAAAGCGTTTAGTTTTTGTCCATTTAGTATGGTGTTGGCTGTTGGTTTGTCATAGATGGCTTTTATCAGATTGGGATCTCATCTTTTAAAAAGCTTTTGCATAGCCAAAGAAATCACCAACAGAGCATGAAGACAATCCACAGTGGGAAAAATTTTTGGCCAGTTGTTCCTCTAATGAAGGACTAATATCTAGAACATACAAAGAAATGAAAAACATGAGTCCCTAAATTGAAAGGCCCAATCCAAAAATGGGAATCTAAGATGAATATGCACTTTTTGGATGAAGAAGTAAAAATGGCAAATAAATATATGAAAAAATATTCAGCATCACTGGTCATTTGAGATAAACTTGACTTAATCATTCCACAACCAAAGTATCACATTGTATCCCATAAATATGAGTAATATAAAGGAAATGCCATCTAAAGTTTTCAAACTATTTTAAGACACTCAAAAAAGTAATAAGAAATTACAGTTCAGTAAGATTATCCTCAGAAAGACTAAAGATAACAAGAGCTGGCGACAACATAAAGAAACAGAAATCCTTGTTCATTGTTGGTGGGAATGTAAATCAGTACAACAGTGATGGGAAACAATATGGAATTCTCTCAAAAACTGCAAAAAAGCATTATCATATTATCCGGCAGTGCCACTGTGAGGTGTATGTCCTAGGGGCATCTCCACTGCCGTTTTCCCAGCAGCACTGTCCACAATGGCTGAGAAATGGCAACAGCCCGAGAGTACTTGAATTGGTAGATGGACGAAGGAAACACAGAGCATACACAGTGGAATTCATTTCACCCCTAAAAAGGCTAAATTCATATCACTTATGCCAACATGGATGAAATGGATCATTATGTAAAGGGAAATAAGCCACTCTTCCTAAATTCATATTGTTCTTAAAATCTCTACATCTGGGGCTAGAGGTCCGGCTTAGTAGTAAAATGCTTTCCTCGTATGTGTGAGGCCTTGGGTTTGATCCCCAGTCCTGCAAAACAAAAAGTCTGCACATCTTGCATTTGACTTAACTGAATACAATAATATATTTTATTTTCAGCTTTCTCAATATCTTAATAAATATATTATTTCATTTGAATATACATATGTACTTACAAACACTACTCTTGTATTTGGTAGACAAGTTCTGTATTGCCACCGCTCTTCCTGTTTATATTAACATATACAACATGTATATTTACACTTATATTTTTATAATAAACATACTATATATGTGTAATTATTATATATTTAATAATGTGATGTATATATTAAGTTTTATCAGATAGTACAATTATTATTCCAGCTTTTGGTTCATATTTGCATCTTTTCATCTTTTTGCTTATAATCTTTTAAAGTTTTTGTTTTATAATTTATTTTATTTGTTTGTTTTTTGACTCTTTACAGCTTAGTGCATGAAGAAGTTACATTAGTCTAAGTGGACCCAAATGGTTACCTCATGTAGATGGTGAGGTAGGAGGGATATAAAAAATGACCAAAGTTTGTTATGTGCAGATACATGTATGCCAAAATGAAACCCACTGTTGGTACAACTGATATTTTTATACTTTTGGCAGGGATAAATAGGTTGGATTATACAGAGTTTAGTACATTCTACACAATGTCAGTTACATTTGGTCTTTCTGTGCTTCTTTTCCCTTGCTGCTATGTCCCTTTATCTCCTGTGGGCATTTTCTATGCTCACTTTACGTTCTTGAGTTGAACTTTTCAGCCGTTCTGCTTCCCCTGCCCTGTGCTGCTTGGTTGGATGTTTCTCTTTTACAGTAGTTGTACTCTTTGGATGTCTAGTTAATTGGGCAGCTGCCCTGCGAACAATGTCTGCTGGGGAAGGACGCGCGTCACACTCAGCCTGTGCTGTGAGTCCTGAGAGTGTAAGGAAAGGGGAAGGATCGCAGCTCGGGCTGGAGAATCACCCTGTTAATTATTTTTTGGTGTCGTGTGACCGTCACCGTTATGTCTAGAACTTTTTCATCAACCTGGAGACTCTAATTGTAAAGAATCAATTCCCCGTTTCCCCTGCCCCTAACCCTTGGTAACCTCTTAATCGACATTTGCCCTTTCGCGTCTGGTTTGTTTCACCTAACACCATGTTTTCAAGGTTCATCTATGTATGGCATGTATTAAACTTCATTTTTTTAGGTCTGGGTAGTATGCCAGAATATGCATGTGCCACATTTTGTTCATCCATCTGTTGATGGACATTTGGATTATTTCTGCCTTGTCCCTATTGTGAGCAATGCTGCGATGAATATTGGCAGAGAATATCTCTGAATATTTGCTTTCAGTTTTTTTGTGTATATGCTTAGGAACTGCTGGGTCATATTCTAATTGCATGTCTAACTTCTTGAAGAAAAAGAGTGAGAATTTTATACACTTTTAGCCCATTTTATTTACTCCTGTTAGCAATAAATATTGTTTTAGAGAATAGTATTTTTATGTGATAATGCAGACATCTCATCATTAAAAAAGATCTTATTGGCATAATTTGAATTGCCTTATCAATGAGGCTGAATTTTATTCTGTTAGTAGTCTACATTTCCTCTTTTGTGATGCTTCAGTTTTTTTTTAATTTTGGTAATGGACATTTTTCAGAATTATATTAAACTCTACCCAGTTAACCCATTTATTTCTGCCAGTAGTACAAAAATGGGGATCATTTAAAAATTGTTATTAGTGCACATTATTTTTACCAGTAATGGGTTTCATTTTGGCGTATTTGTACCTGGATATAACATACTTCAACCATTTCACCCTTTTACTACACCATCTTCTCCAAGAGTCTACTGCAGATCATTTTTAGTGTTGGTCTCTGTTTGCTGATCTTGTCAATTAGTAGAATTTAACTTCTTCCTTGGTAAAGTCAAGACCATACTTAGGAATTCTGGATTCTTAAGTTTAAATAAGAAATATAAATTCAATGGATTTAGTAATGAGCAAAGCATTTATAGGTTGTTACTCTTTGATTTGTGTCGTTTTCCAGTTGATACATGTGAAGGCTATGTCTAGGTTACTGGTAAGAAATGTAATGGGAGGCAGACATTGATGGGGATCCACTCATTCTGTGTATTTTGTTCTTTATAGGTGGTCCATGAGCTGGAACTTTATAACACAGGATATTATTTAGGCATGTTTATGAATTCTTTTACCATCTTTCAGGTAGGTTTAGTTTGCTGTATAATTTGGGAGGATATTAATGCATTTTACTATTGGAAACATTATCGAAATCATTGGTCATTATGAAACATTAATGCTTTGTTTATGAATTACTGAAGTGCGCTGTTACCTAAGTATAATTTTAATGGAAAGATAATCCTTCCATTTTAAAAACAAATAGAAACATTCACCATTGGAAAGATTAAATGGAATTATCATTAAACAGAGAATTTGTTTTCCTGTGTCTTTGACTTTGGAGTAGCTATATATACGTGGATATTTGTCTGGGGGGTGTGAGAAAGAGAGAAAATGAGAATGTATGTCCCTAAATGTCTCAAAAATGAGCAAAGGTGAGTCAGAATATGGGACACTTACGTGGTTAGAGAACATTTAAGCTTTTATTTATTTATTTATTGGTACTGGAAATCGAACTCATGGCCTTGCACTTGCCAGGCAAACACTTGTGCCACTGAGCTAAATCTCTGGCCCTAAAAGAAAATTAAAATTAATTTTTTAGGAGTGTGGCCTCTGGGTATTGACGGATGCACACCTCGTGAAGGATTATATCGACGGTGTTTGTAAGTAGGACTTGGAAATGTGCTCGTAACTTGTCTTTTACCTTGCATTTTTAACAGTATTCAGGTAGGTAGGAATCCTTTCAGGTCATGTTCTAAAATATTAGGACAGAATATGCAGTGTTCATTTGGGCGCCTTATATGATCATTGAAGCGAATGCTTCCCACTTACTTTTTGTCAGTTTTTGAGGAGGTTATATAGGAAGATCCTATGATTCCAATTTATACTGCAAACTGTGCTACTATTTTAAAATTAGTTAAGAGGAGCAACATCATTTTTTTTTGAGACAGGGTCTCACCATGTAGTTCGAGCTGGCCTTCAACTCACTGTGTAGCCCAGGCTGACTTAGAACTCACAGTGATCCTCCTGCCTCAGCCTCTTGAGTGCTGGGATTGTAGGCATGCACTACCATGCCTGGCAGCAATATGTTTTTGAAACATTTTGTTCCTGAGCTTTTTGATAATGCACCTAGAAAATAGCTCAGTTACTGCTGTAGGATGTTTCTGTCTCTCTTTCTCTGTCTCTGTTAACATAGAAGTTTCTCTCTTTTCAGGCAAAATCACACTAGTGTTTTATCTGGAAAGCATCTTGGAGATTTGTCACCATTCCTACCTGCTGTCCTTGCTTCTGCCAGGGGCTTTCGGTTACTCTGCACTAAACTAAGTCCCCACTGTCTGGCTCTGGCCTCTCCTCATCACCACAGAACACCTTGAGCCCTGTCCTGAATCTCAAAGCAGAAATTTATAGTCTTAAAGATTAATGAAGTTGTCATGACCTCTATGTATTTAAAACACATGATACATTTAACTTCCCTGAATTAGTAGAATTCTCTGTCCTACACAGTCTTCCAGGCATCTAGCTTCACCCATTTTTCAGTCACAGCTTTTGCTCCTCTTTGGTCTTCTTTACTTGCCAGATTCTTCTGATGCTCACTGTAATCCTCATTTTATTGTCAGTAATACATTTGGGCTTCTGTATCTGTGGGTTCCACATTGGTGGATTTAACCAGCCATGAATTGAAAATATTTTAAAGGAAATGCTGTTTGAACTGGGTGTGGTGGTTCACACCTGAATCCCAGCACTCTAGGAGGTTGAGGCAGGAGGACTGAAAGTTCTAGCCCAGCTTGGGCAACTTAGTGATTTAGTGAGACTCTTTCTCAAAATGAAGAAGAATAAGAAGAAGAAGGAGGAGAAGGAGGAGGAAGAGAAGAAGGAGGAGGAGGAGGAGGAGGAGGAGAAGGAGGAGGAGGAGGAGGAGGAGGAAAAGGAGGAGGAGGAGGAGGAGGAGGAGGAGAAGAAGATTATTTCTGTCCTGAACAAGTTCAGACTCTTTCCTTTTCTCTTGTTAGTCCCTGAACAACACAGTATAACAGTGTTTACACTGTCCTACGTATTATCTGTATCTAGAGATGATTTAAAGCTTAGGAGAGAGCGTGTAGATCGTCTGCACGTAGCACACCATTTTATAAGAGCCTGGAACATCTGGAGAGTTTGGTATTCCACGGATACCAAGGAATGACTGCACTTATTTTCTCTTCTACATTTTCCTAGAAACTTGCAGCTTTTTACAGTCCCCGAAGAAACCTGACATTCCCACTAGCATATTATGTCTCTGGAAAATTTCCCATGCTGTAGACACTCATTTTTCTACTTTTCTTCTGGCTCAGGTTAAATAGAACCTGGATTTTCTGGACTATTTCCAGACCTTGTATTCAGCAGCCCTCAGTTTAGATCACTCTGTTACTTGAAGCTGAAAGTTTTCAACTATAGTTTCTTCAATTAACGTTCATGCCACTACTTGTTTTTTAACCTGTGTATCTCTGATTCTCGGAGATGTCTTCCTCCTGGGAGTTGAAAGTCCACGTGTTTAGCGCCATCTAGTGGGCACATGTGGTGCGCAGGGCAGTGTCCTCACTGAGCACTTCTGGACCTGACATTTCCAATGCCTGTATTTTCGCCTTTGTGTTCCTTTAGTGGTCTCCATTCATTAACTGTCTTCTTCGGCCTTCAGTCTTTTGGTTTTCAGTTCCAGTTATTGGCTCCTTTTGCTTTCACTTCTCTCCAGTGCCTAATGCACAGACTGATCATTTTGGTAGGACTCCCTGCCAGTTCCTTGTCCTTCTGACACGTCTTCCCCACGCCACTCAACTCTGGAATGACTTGGCGATTTGTCTTGCTCTTTTGTTTCTGTACCCTGATGCCTCACAAATACCTCAGATCCAGTGTGTCATAAATCAACTTTATAACTTCTCTCCTTAGCTCCTTACACTTCATTTCCATGATATGATTTAACTGATACTGTTCCTTGACTTGGTATGATTTCATATCTCTTGTAATGAAGTAGTCTTTTCCTCAGATGTCCATCTTTAATTCCTTTCAGTACTCTTTTTTTTTTTTGGAGACAGGGTTTCGCCATGTAGTTCAGGCTGGCTTTGAGTTCACTGTGTAGCCCAGGTCACAGTGATCCTCCTGCCTCAGTCTCCTGAGTGCTGGGATTACAGGTGTGTGCCTCCACATCTGGCCCAGAACTCATTCTTAACTCCTCATACTTAATTCATTAGTGAAGTAACATAGTGGCTAGGAAAGGAATTTACTTTCACACCTTCCTGACTTCAAATTTTGGCCTTTTGTCCCTGGGGCAAATGAATTAAACTATCTAAAACCCAAGTTTTCCTTTGCAGTATAGAGTGGGCAACATTATATGTCTCACAGGATCATTGCGAGGGACAATACAAAACCATAGACTCGTCCTGCATGGCATGGCCAGAAATGCAGTTTCACATACAGGAATTATCTCAGCAACTCTAAGTGCTCGGGACGTGCTCAGCACTTGCGAGCCTGCAATTTCTCTTTTACCCTGCTCCTTAGGTCTAGGCCATTCACTAGGGATTCAGTGTGCAGTGATGATCTTACTTGCATGCTTTGCATGGGTGAGGCGTGGGGATTCCCGGCTGGTCTCAAGAGCCAGGCACATTGAGGATGGTGCTCAGGGCCTCCCTGGTATATGGGGACGTCCACGCTGGGGCAGTGTTGTCACCTCCTGAGTCTCCCTCCTGAACTTGACCAGGTTTCTGCTCTCATCAGCTCTCCTTGACCATGCCAGACGCTTTCTAACTCATTGTTTGTCCCCAACTGTAAGCCCCTGGGATGCCAAAGTTGTCTTTGTGAAACATGGGTTAGGTCATGTTTTTAAAGTATTTTAAAACCTTTACTGGATCATTACTGTTTTGAAGATGAAGTCCAAATTCTTCAGCATGACCTAACTTGATATTTTGAAATCTGAACTCAATTGTTTTCTCTCTCTTCATTTATATGACTTTTTCCTGATGCTCACTGTCATCTTCTGGATATGGTTTTGGTACTGAGCTCACGTTTTTCCCCTCTGTGGGGGATGCTTTTCACTTGGAGATTTAAGGAAAATGGAATGCAAGTCACTTCAGGCAAAATGGAAACTTTTCCTAGTGTACTCTTTCTTTTTTTTATATTAAAAAAACCGCTTTATTTGGGTATGATGGCACGTTCATGTAATCTCAGCACTTAGGAGGCTGAGGCAGGAGGATTGTTGAGAGTTTGAGGCCAGGCTGGGCTACATTGTGAGTTCAAGGCCAGCTCAGACTATATGATGAAACCCTGTCTCAAAAATACAAACCAAACCAAATTCTTTATTCATACTTATATTTAATTGGTTTTGTGATATTCATTTATGTTTTGTTTCCAAATTCATTTTATATCAAGAAGAAAAAGAAAAAAAAAAGAAAAAAGTAAAACAAAATTTCAAAACACATCAGTTGAGGCAACAATGGAACTACATTGTGCATTGTCATCCCCAAATCATTCATGCAGAGCCAAGACATTTGCATTCAATTGTCCCCAAAATACTGGCACAGATATTTCTCTTCAGTGATCTCAGATAGATCAGTAGTATAACTATCCATATATATATATATATATATATATATATATATATATATATATACACACACACATACATGTATATACACACACACACATATGTTGTTTCAGCTTCTCACACTGAGGCAATACAGTGTTTACACATGTGTGTGTTATTTATTTCACTAAGGAGTATATTCTCAAGTTGCGCCCATTTACCTATAAAAGCATCCAGTTTATCCTTCTTTATGGCTGAGTGCCGGAGTCCAGCTGTGGCAGGGCTAGGGTTTCCCAAAGGTGGACAGGGAGTCGGCGAGTGAGAGACAGAAGACACTGCACACCAGTCTGTGAGTGAATCTGAATCCGCTTTATTTTTTAGAAGCTGGAATATATATTTGCTAACCTTGGCAGCAACCCCCAGCCCCAAGTAGGAAGCGCCCCAGGCCCAGGGCCAGG
>PVLA01004378.1:89093-178861 GCA_004027455.1 Hydrochoerus hydrochaeris | reverse complement strand
TAGTACTTGGAGGGCTGGGACTAGATGGGGAATGAGGTATAGAAGGAAGGGAGGGAGGCTAGACCGAGGCCCTGGGGTGCCTGTTAATGACAGGGATCTGTTCCAGTGCTCATCCAGTGTCTTCACCCAGGACCCGAGTAGCTGGTGTTTCTTTCCTTTCTTCCTTTCCCTGCTCTTTCACTCCCTGAGCACATGAATTATACCTGCTAGCAGTTCTTCATCTGTCACCCTAAACCATGAGAGAGACCAGCCCTCCCTGCCCCCAGGTGGCCCAGGAAGCAGGAAGATGTCCACTGGGGGCTGGAAATCTGATCCTGCACTCTCTTGTGATAGGTAAGATACAGATCAGTTGCAAGTAGAGGCAGCAAGGATGTGGATCAGCTGGTGGCTGCCCTATCTCGTCTTATGGCGTGGCACAGAACATAGGTCACATTCTCCTCTGGCATTCTCTGTCAGTACTTTTAAAACAAATAGGAACAAGCTTTGTCAAATCAGTCCCTGGCCTGAATCCTTCCCACCCACTTCAAAGCACTGCATAGGCCCGAGTCCCAGGGAGAGTTTTGCCTGGGTTCCTTTCACATTCAAGCTTTAACAGGATGAGACAGGAGAAGACAAATTCTTGCTTTAGGAGCTGTGATCTGAAACTGTTGTCCCTTGGACTCTAAGGGCTCTATCTGAAGCCTGAGCACAAAGCAAGTGTTGCCTCTCTGGAGCTGGGATTCTTCTCACTGGTGGTGTTCCTGGAGCCAGCAGCAGATGGGCTGTAGTCCTGGCCGGAACAGCTCTAACCCTAGATGGCCTTCCATTTGTGTCTGCCCTAGAGCCCTGTAGCCCATGGACCTTGGCTCTCTGAAGTCCATGGAAGGCAGAATGGCCATTCTGATAATGATTTGAGACCAAAGACTGGGACCTGGCCTAAATGAGAGAGAAGACTAGAGCCTCCTCCAAAGTGCCTGACCCACAGTAGAAAGTGAATGAATTTCTTCTGTCCAAGAAAGTAGAGTTGGGCCAACGAGCCTTAAATGGGTTTTATTCTGTGTGGCTCAAACTCCCTAAATTTTACCTGCTTGTCTGACTAGTTCTCCATGGTTTGACTGCTCAGCACTATAAACTTGTTTGCTGTTTGATGTATTTTTACTGTTGTGTGCATGAATGTAATGAATGTTTTAACTTTCTGACACTATTACAAAATATGCAAGATATGGGCTGAGGATTTAGCTTAGTGACATAAGCACCTTCCTGGCAAGTGTGAGGTTGTGAGTTTGATCCCTGTTGCAAAAAAAAAAAAAAAATTATGTATATCCAAATTAACTAGGGCCATGTGCAGTGGCACACTTTCATAATATCAGATTCTTGGCTGACGCAGTAGGATTGTAAGTTTGAGTTCATCCTGAGCCTCATAGTGAGACCTGTATCAAACAGTGAAAGGGGTGGGGTGAAGATGTAACTCAGCAATAGTGTACTCGCCCACCAAATGTAAGGCTCTGGATTCAATCCATAGTACTACTATTAAAAATAAAAATAGATTTCTTTTTTGCTTAGCTTCAGAGTTTCCAAACCATGATCTGTTGGCCTGTGGCAAGGCAGCATATCATGGCAGGAGTGTGTGGCAGAGCAAACTGCTCACCTTGGGTGAAGCAAAAAGAGAAGTCGGACCAGAGCCCCTTTATAAGCCACAGCACTAATAACCTAAAGATCTCTCCCTAGGCTCTGTGTCCCAAAGTGTCCACCACATCTTTAGCACCACCCTGAGAACCAAGTCTTTTAACACAAAGGCAGCAGGGATAGGTTCTTGGAGTTTGGTGGCCTTTAAGAAGACCTCTGCCACCCTTCCTGCCCTCAGCTCTTCCCTGCATCGCAACATGGGAATGTCCCAGGGCCTCCAGGGCCTCAGCCTTTTGAAGATTCTGTGCCCTATCATCTTGCTTCTTGCAGGCATTTAGTCTTGTGCACTAGTACTCCTGCTGGCCAAAAAGAACCTATCTACTGTTTCTCTTTCTAGCTTAGCTCTTCCTTAAAGCTGAGAGGACTCAGGAGGAGATATATGCACAGGGCGCCTAGAGATTAAAGAATCTCCAGTTCAACCAGGGGAGGCTGCTGGGAGGATTGGCTCTGAAACCAGACACTGGAGATGGGGAGGAATACAGAGTAGGGAGTTCAAGGCAGAGGCTGGTCTGGGAAAAAGTATGGAAAACATGAATGTGTCAGATTCAGGTGACCTTGAGCAGGTTGTAGCTGAAACTTGAGAAGATAGGAGAATCTAGTGAAAGAAGTACAGTGCTGAATATTCTTGGTTGTGAGACATTTTCAAATGTTTATTGAACAACTACTGTGTGCTATGGGTTATTCTAAATGGTTGATACCTAATGAAACTCCAAAGAATTTGAACTTTTAAAATACTCCCCTAGGCCATGATAGCAAACCTATTAGAATTTTCAATGATACACACAGCCCCCTGCAGCACACATGCTGTAGGTTTGCCACCACATTTACCCCGGAGTGTACTTTACAGCCAAGTCCCAGGTGCTGCCAATGGTGGCAGAGAATAGAGCAAGAATCTCTATTTTTTTATTATCTTAAAGTATTAAAATATGTTCATTAGTATACATTTGCAATACTTAGTAATCATATTTACTTGGGAAATCATTACATTTGCATATCACATCTTTTTGAAATTTTATTAATACATATTTGCAATGCATGAAATTTAACATTCATCTTAGGGAGTAGGTACATGTATGATGCATCTTGCTGCCTTTTTGTTCCCCTTCCCTCTGTCTCTAGGTTCCCTTTCCCCATTGTCATTACTATTATTTTTTAGTTCATGTTTATAGACATATGACATTTATGTTCATTGTGGGTAGTTGGTGCATGTATAAGACACATTTTAAATCTTTTACTTCTCCTCTTGTTCCTTGCTCACCTTACCCAGTTTCTTGGACCCCTTCCTATCTGTAAAAGATCTATCTCCCTGTTTTCTTCTGTCAGTTCTTTATTTACATTTTGCCTTATTTAAATGAAAGATACTATACAGTATTTAAGTTTGTGTGTTATTTCACTTAACATGATATCCAAGTTTATCCATTTTCCTACAAATGTCTTGAATTTATCCTTCTCTATAGCCAAATAGTATTGCACTATATAGATACACATTTTCTTTCTTCATTTGACTATTGATGGACAAACAGGCTCTTTCCAGAATTTAGCTATTTTGTACTGATGCATCCATTGGTATACCTGTATCGCTATGATGTATTGAGCTATTTTGGGAAGATACGTAGAAAGGAAATAGCTGGGTCAAATGGAATTTCTAACTTTTGTTCTTTGAGAAATCACCATACTGTTCCCATAATGGTTATTACTAGTTCACATTCCCACAAATGATATAAAAGGGTTCCTTTTCCCTCAGCCACACAACTGTTTGTTGTTTGATTTCTTGATGATGGCCATTCTTTCTGTGGTAAGATAAAATTGTATTGTTGTTTTAATTTGCACTTCTTTAATGGCCAGTGTATCAGTCAGTGCTCAGTAGAGAAACAGATTTTGTACAGATATATCAGTGTATAAGGATTTATAAGGTAGGCTTACAGTGCCCCCACATGGAGTCAGGTGTGGAAGAGGGCTGCCTGTGCACTGGCGATCCAAAGGATCTAGTCAAAGGTCAAAGGCCTGAGATGACCACAGAGTCCCATGTAAGTCTTTCTTTATCAGGAGGCTGAGAGGTATGTGCTGGAAGCCAGAAGATGATGTCCAATGTGGAGGTGAAGACGAGCTCCTCTGAAAAACAGAAGTGAGACTTCTCTCTGATTCAGTTTTAGTCCCTTCAGGTTACAGGCCTGTTGTGTCATTCAGGCTAGGGCTGGGTCTTTTGTTTTAGTAAATCCCTTCAGCCACACCCAGAACTATGCTGATCTAATTAGTTGGACATTTTTTATTCAAATTATGCAACAGTTAACTATCACAACCAGAGAGGTTGAACAAAAAATTTTTTTTCATGTGTTGATTGACAATTTGTACTTGTTCTGAGAAGTATCTCTTCATTTCACTTGTTTAGTTTTTGATTAGATCTTTTATTTTGGGGGGTCTAAGTTTTTCCGAGTTCTTTATATAATTTAGATTTTAGTCCTCTGAGGAATAGCTGGCAAATCACTGTTGAGTGTTTGCTTTGCTGTGCAGAAGCTTTTTAATTTGATATCATCCCATTTGTTGATTCTTGCTGTGGTTTGTTGTGCAGCTGGAGTTTGGTTAAGAAAGTCTTTGCCTACACTTATGATTTCATAGTATGTTTACTGGTTCAGTTTTAATGTTTAGATCTTTGATGTCTTGATTTTAATTTAATACATGGTGAACAATATAGATCCAGGTTTAATCTTCTGCATAGAAAATAATCTGTTTCCTTAACTCCATTTGTTAAATAGGCTATCTTTCCTCCAACATATGTTTTTGGCCCCTTTAATATTTATTTAAACAGCCCTCATGGACTACTATGTGATCTATTTTGGACAAGATCTGTATACGGCAGAGAAGAATGTGCCCTCTGTTGTAGGAGAGTAGAACATTCTGCAAATACCTGTTAAGACCATATGTTCAAGGGTATGTTTCAGCTCTAATATTTCTTTATTGATTCATTGTTTAGCTGATCTATCTCTTTGTGAAGGTGGGGTTCTTGATTCTGACTGCATATTATACAGAAGTAAAAAGACTCTCTTTTGTTTAACAGGATGGGTTTTGCCACGTTGCCCAAACTGGCCTTGAATTTGAGATTCTTCAGCCTTATTCTCTTATGTGACTGGGATTATGGGCACACCCCACTGCACCCAGCTTCAGTAGGGACTTTTAATAAATACTAATGCCTGGATCTGTGTTGGAGCTGGCATACACTTGTCTTAGAATGGGTCTAAGGTTTTTCAATTTTCCTAAATGAAGCAAATGTGCAACTAAGAACCATTGCCTAGGAATCTTTGACATTTGTGAAAATGGAGGGTAATGAAATTTCCCTCAATTAAAGGATTGTGACCTAAACAAAATATAGGATTAAAGAATGAAGAAAAAATTGTTCCCTAACTTCCTGACCTTAAGAAATTTGAAATTGTTTCCCTGACAAGTTATTGTGTTCTTTTTAAACGCTTTGTAAATGCTCCTTTTAAATTTTTTATTCTTGTCATGTGTGTTTGAAGTATATAATGATTACATTTATGCTGAAAATTTCATGCATGCACATGACACATCTCAACTCTTTTTCTATCCCATTACCCTTCTCTTCCTCCACTCTCCCTCCATCTCCTGGTCCCCTTCCCACTTGCAAAAGATCTATTGCTTGGAATCCTATTATCTTTTACTTTTCTCTTTAATTTATTTATGCCTTGTTTTTCTCATATAAGAGAAATTGTGTGATATTTAAATTCATATGAGTTGTTTTACTTAATATTATGGTCTCAAGATGCATCCATTGTCCTAAAACTGACTCAAATTTATCCTTTAGATCAGGATAATATTTCATTGTGTAATGGACCCTCGATTTATGAACTCAATTCATTACACTTCTAGTTGTAACTCAAGTTTATTGTAAGTCAAGACTTTTTCCCATAACACATTCTGAACCTTCCAAAGCACCACTTAACTAAAAAGGCTTTTTAGTTTTTTTACTGTAAAAAGGCTTGTGTAATACACATAATTTATCAGAAACACCAATAATTTTCCTAGTGTATTCACCAAAAAGTTAAAAAATGTTCCTAGTTTACCAGAAACAACAATTTCATACTGTACTCACCATTCAAGTGGACATCTTTGGTTTGCAGGGAGGGAGGATAAGATGAAGGTAGTTATTGTTTGGAAGGAGAGTCCCCTTCCTTAAGAACATCAGGAATCTGGCTCTCTGTGTCCTTTCTTTCTTTGGGAGAGTCTATAGCCCACTAGAACCTGCTTCTAGCTCACAAGGTCTTAACCTTTTCAGAACTAAAAACTGGTCCAAGGTTGTCTGTTTCTGTCTTCTTTAACACTGTTCTGTAGTATGACATGACATCGTCATTAAGCAAGTGAATTCAACAATTGACTTTTTCCTTTTCTGGATGGGTCTTCTTTACAAATGTTTGTAGCTCTGTCCATTTTTTTTAGGATGTCTTTTATTTCAGAAAAAGAACTTCGTTGTACTGGTTGTCAATACTCCCCCTCCTCTTCACAAACTCTTCGGTTGCCATTCTCTATGGTTCAGCCAGAAGTTGCTGAAGCGCCCCTGTAGATTTCTTCAGAGTGTTCCCCCTCCAATTCCTCAACATCACCACCGTCTGCCTGCAAGCCTAGGGATTCTGCTATAGTGACAGTCTCTTCAACCTTAGGGTCAATGTAAGGCTCTGGCTGCTCTATACAGCCTTCAGAGTCCCTTCTATATAATTTTAGGCCATACTTTCTTCCAAGAGAATCTCAGTGTCCTTAGACATTGGCCCAGGATTTCTCAGTTAATCCCACACAGAAAAGGATGTTGTAATGCTCTTTCCAGAACTCTTTAAGGCTTAAATCTGTATCTGAGACCATCTGGAGGCAATTCAGAACAGTTTCTTGGTGTATAGCTTCTTAAAGTTAGTTGTAACCTGCTGGTTCTTAGGCTGCAGTAGAAGAAATGCATTTGTGAGAGGAACTCGACTGAGAGCCATCGGAATTCTTCAACCAGTTCTTCCAAATCTCATGAGTGAGCAGGAGCATTGTCCATGATGAGGAATGATTTGAGTGGTAAACCTTTGTCTCCTAGATGTTTCTCAACAGTAGGACAGAAAGCCTCCCTGATCCGCTCAAGAAAAGGTACTCTTGTTACCCAAGCTTTTATGTTAGATCTTCAACTGACCCCAGCCTATTTTTTATGACTTTATGTTTTCTAAACAATCTAGAGGGTCTCAGAGTGATAAATTAAGAGAGGCTTTATCTTGAGGTCATCACTGACATTTACACATAGCACTAAGTTCGACATATCGGTCATAGGCTTGTGGCCTGGCATTTTTCTTCTTTTTCTGGGTAATGTATACCTCATTAGCACTGACGGTTCACCATGTCTAGTTATGTTGTGAATCCCAGTTCTCAGTTGTGAGACCACCCCTTACTGGCACAAAATGTTTTGCCATTATCAGTGATGAATTATCCTTTCTGAGATCTGAATTTATAGCCCTAAGTGTTTCACAAATTATAGACCTGCCATCTGCCTTTTTATCTTGTCTTAACACTATTAGTCGTGACTTACTAATTCAGTTAATACCTTTAGCAATGCTAACTTCTTTAGACAAATGTTTTCTCTGTAAGATTGATGAGATGATGGATTTCAGCATGCTGTGCATATTAGCAAGATTGGTCACACGGACACCACTGTCATATTTCTCCACAATTTCCCTCTTTTCTATTGTGATTGCTCTTTTTTACCTTCCCTTTTTCATTAGCTTCCTTTCTAGCTTTTTGAGGGCTGTTTTGACAGCCATACTTATGATTCTGTAAGCCACTGACTGGACTCACATCCACAGACATGCACATAAGGGCTCAGACTGACATTTACACAAGCTTTTCTGGAATCTTTGTTTACAGTGGCACAAGTGGCCAGTATTCAGGTCATAACTCAAGATTTTGGTCGTAACTTAAACCTAAAATTCTAGTCATAGCCCAAGATGTTCACATGTGAGGCCAATCCTAACTCCAGGATCTACTATAAATAAATACTATATTTTCCTTATTCATTCATCTGTGTGCCTTTATTTTGCATTTTGTTAATATGTTTCTTATATAAGAGAAACCATGTAAGATTTAAGCTTGTGTGTCTGATTTACCTCACTTAACATTATGGTCTCAAGGTGCATCCATTTTCCTACAATGACTGAAGTTTATTCTTTATATCAGAGTAGTAATCCACTATGTGCCAATAACACATTTTCTTTATCCATTCATCTGTTGATGGACATATATACTGCTTCCAAGCCTTGTTGCTGTGAATTATGCTACTGCCAACATGGGTATGCATGTATTGTTGTAACATGATGTCTGTAACTTTTGGAAAGCTACATGGAAGAGAAAGAGTTGGGTTAAATGCAGTATCTATTTTCAGTTTGGGAGGTGAATTTCCACTTTGGTTGTGGTAGTTTACATTTCCACCAATATACAAGAGCTTTCTCTTCCTCATAGGCTTGACAGGATTTGTTATTATTTCTTTTTTATTATAGCCATTCTTTTTGGAATAAGGTCTCCGTGTTGTTTTAATTTGGATTTTTCTAACAGCCTGTGATGTTAAGCATTTGTTCATGCATTTATCAGTCATTTGTACTTCATTTCTGAGAAGTATCTTTTCATTTCACTTGCCCATCTTTAGATTGGGTCTTTTATTTTGGAGTGTCAATTTTTTTTAGTTCTTTACGTATTATAGATATTAGTCTTATGTTTCAGGTGTAGTTGGAAAAAATATTTCCCGTTTTGTAAGTTGTCCTTTTACTCTGTTGGTTTGTTTCCTTTGCTGTGCAGAAACTTTTAATGTGGTATAATCCCGTTGGTTGATTCCTGATATTATTTTTATGCAATTGGGGTTCTGTGGGCCAGAGATATGTCTCAGAGGTACAGTACCCTCCTGGCCAATGTGAGGTCATGAGTCAATTCCCGATACAAAAAAAAATGGAGTTCTGTTCAGAAAGCCCTTGCCCATGCCCATGACTTTTAAGAGTTTTATCTATTTAATCCTCCTGCAAGTTAAATGCTTCTGTTTTAATATTTAGATATTTTATGTATTTTGATTTTAGTTTAGTGTATAATGAGAGACATAGGTTCTGGACTCAATCTTCTACGTGTGTATCACCAGTTTTCCCAGCATCGTTTGCTAAAAAGGCTATCTTTCCTTCACCATACAATTTTTTTTTTTTTTTGGCCCCTTTGGGTTTTTGTTTTGTTTTGTTTTGTTTTGCAGTACTGGGGATTGAACTCATGACCTAGCGCTTGCCAGGTAGGTGCTTATGCCACTGAGCTAAATCCCCGGCCCTGGCCCCTTTGTCAAAGATCGGATGACCAAATGTGCCAGAGTTGTTTCTGTACCCTCTATTCTGTTCTCTTCTTCCACATGGAGTGAATGTTTGTGTGTGTATGTATGTGTGTGTGTGTGCCAGTACCATGCTGTTTTTATTATGATGTCTTTGTAATAATACTTGAAATCTGAGTTGGAAGTTGTTTTTTTCAAGACTTGAAATACTTTATTCCAAGTTCTTCTTGACTTTATGGTTTGTGTTGAGAAGTCTATCATGATTCTGATGGGTTTTCCTTTCTAGGTGATTTAATATTCTGTTATTGTGCTGAATTTCTGAGATCTTGATTATTATGTATCTGAATGTAGATTTATTTTGGTTATGACTCTTTGGAGTTCTATATGTGTCACTTATCTGTATGTCAGGTCCTTTTCCCATGCTTGGGAACTTCTTTGCTATTACTTCTGTAAATTTTTTTTTTTTTTTTTTTTTTTTTGTACCAGGGATTGAACTCATGACTACATACTTGCAAGGCAGGTGCTTATACCACTGAGCTAAATCCCCAGCCCCTGTAAATAGTCTTTTTATGTTACTCTTTTTCACTCTTTAATTATTTTTCTTTGTGTTGTCTTGCAGCTGTTGAATTGTTATTCCTGGTTCCTTGTTATTTTTAAAAGATATTTCTTTTCATGATTGCTAGCTGCAATCCTGTTTTCAAGGTATGACAGTCTATCTTCAGTTTCTTTCAAGCAGTTTCACCAGCTTTCAAATATGTTGGTGATTCATATGTATCTAGGAATCTATGCATTTTTTTTTCTGGATTCTGTAATTTATCAGTAGGAGCATAATACTGGGTCCACTGGTCCCATTCCTTAATTTTCTACTGTAAATTTGTACCTTAGCATTATAGTAGCTGGCTATGCATCTCAGTGCCTTTCCATGATGGATACAGGAAGCGATCTGTGGTTTTACCTGTGCAGTATTATGAATAGCAAGGAGTGTGCTTGTGTACTAATTGGAAAAATGAGATTTTTACCCACATTATGCTCCATCTAGCTTGTTTTGTATATGTTTACCTGAAGATTTTACAGAAGGTTCAATAGACCCACACCATTCTAAGATTTGTTTAAAGAAAAAGTTTTGTTTTGATTCTTCTGGTGAAAGTAGCCCAATTCAGTACAGTGGCACATAAAAAACCAGATTTGCAAGTTTTGAATGAAGTCAAAATTGATTTATCAGATTATTCATCCATAGATGATGAAAATAATCCATTATGGTAAAATACATGGTTTCATAATAGAAGAGTTTTGTGGGTAGACAATGATGACTTTGATATTTACCATGTGAGTCAAAGTTCCTGTAACAGTGCAAAGGAGCAAGATACAGGGAATGCAGACTTCCTTGATTCAAATGATGAAGAAAACAACAAAAGGAGTATATTTTATTAGTCAAAATGTTGCAAAATGGTGACACAACCAAATAGAATGATACAATGTTACAACTAGGTCCAAATATATAATGAGGGTCTTAGCAGTGGTGAAAGGTATTAGACAGAATGCCAGTATTGCCATTCAGTGTTGGAAACTGTAACAGATGAAATGCCACAAAATGTTGTGAAATACACAAAGGCTGAAATGCAAGTACAATGTTTCATGTGCATCAATAGTCATATTCAAAAATGTACTTATTATGCAGCTCACTAGTTAAACTGAAAGCATAAGTTTGCTGTACTTACAAGGGGTTTCACATGGTAATCACAGGAATGTAAACAACTTATGGAAAAGCAATGGATCAAAATATGGCATAAAACTTTATGGCCTTATAGATGTAAAGACGTTACTTTAAAGAGAATTTTTAAAAACAATAAAAATTATACAGAATTTCAAAACAACATGATAGGAAATTAATAGTGGTTATTATATGGCATACTGTTGTCTTCAAAATAGTTGCTCACATTACCAGATACAGGTATGCAATATTGATCAAATTTTGATTGTAAGCACTAACTGTTCCTTTAGTGAACTAATAGAATAAGTGGTATATTTATCTTAGCTATCTCATGTATATCTATATTTTTTTCTTCCTTCTTTTCTCCTTTTCCCCATCCTTTTTTTTTTTTTTTTGTTCCTTTTGAGAAATTTCTTTCCCTCTCACAATATCTATTGTACCTTTTGGATCTTATTTATTCTTTCAGTTTTTTACACTAGGGAGACAATAAGATGTTTACACATGCAAGTCTCATTTATTTCCCTTATGAGTACAGTCTCTCTAGTTGTATCTATTTGCCTATAAAAGCCTTGAGTTTATCTTTTTTTATAGCTAAGTGGTATCCATTGTATAAAAATACCACTCGATGTGAAGACTTGTTATGTTTTCAACTGAACTCTTTTATCCTGAACTCAGTCATCAGGTCCTAATTTGTATAGTAATAAACCAAATGATGTTGTGAACAGACTTATTGGTTCCATCTTCCAAAGTAATTGAAATGTGACATTGGTTTACCAGTTTCTAATTGATGTTACATTTGCTAATAGAGCACAAATTGACTAACTTGTGCACAGGAATCGTACACAGGAACAAAACAGAAACTCCAAATGAAGTGTTGCAATTTCATTTTTTAAAAAGATATTAGAATCCAACAAAACAGAGCAAAGCCAATCAAAACAAAGCAGGATACTAGGAAAACAATAGCTAACATAGTATATCTTGTTATCTTCACAATAGTTGTCCATTCCATCAAATATAGCAAAATCCAAAAACAAAACAGATTAAAAACAGTCAAAAAAGAATATTGAAAAACAATTAAAACAATGAGAACAATATTGGATTTCAAAAACAAGAAAGGAGGAAATCCCCTATATTTGCTGTATTGTATACTGTCATCCTCCCAAGACATGCTCAGACTGCTCACCCCAAGCCTGTATAATCAACCAAACAATACAAGCATTTAGTTGTTTTATATACCTTAGTTGCTATCAACTCAGCCTGTCCTCAGAACCCACTTGTTGCTTATGGTGGTGGGGGGTTAATTCTCATCCTGCATGCTAGGAGGCTGACTTTTCCTGGAACCTGCATGGCTTGTGCGGTTTACCAGAAAGGCTGGCTGGTTGGCTTCTTGTTGGGTCCTCCCAGTCCCAGAATGGCCAATTCTTGAAAGGCACTGACTTTTCTCTTCTGGAACCTGTGTGGCTTACCAGAAAGGCTGTCTAACTGGCTTCTTGTTGGGTCCTCTCAGTCCCAGCACCTACAGTTTCAAAACAGAGAATTGTGTTGTATAATGTTTGGATTTCAGAAAAATTTACACTGGCCTCATATTTGACAAAACAAAGCAAACTGGTACTGCTGATGTAAACATTTCACCATGATGGGGAAATGTTGATAGGGAAACCTCGACAAAGTGAAAGCCTGAGACTGAAACTTTCTACAACAAAGCCAGATGGAGTAGATGTTGTTATGCAACAACTGTGATGTCACTTGAAACACAAAGTACTGGCCAATGGTCATGTTTTACTCAATCCTAAACATATGTGGCATAGTTTAAATTGATTCTTTGTAATTTTTGTCTCAATTTCATTAATTTTTGCTCTGATCGTTATAATTTCCTTCTTTGTATTAGCTTTGGATTTGGATTGTTGTTTTTCTTGGACCTTATTTACTTGGCTTGCTCTACTTTTTGATGTGGGTATTCAAAGCTACAAACTTTCCAGTTAAAACTGTTTTCATTATGTCCCATAGATTCTGGTAGGCTACACTGGAATTCTTGCTTGATTCTAGGAACTAGTTTCCTCCTTGATATCTTCTATGATGCACTTATCATTGAAAAGTATGTTGTCTAACTTTCATGGATTTACATATTTTTGTCATTTCTTTTGCCATTGACTTCTAGTTTCACTATACTATGATGTGATAATATACACTGGATAATTTTAACTGTTTTGTATTTAAGTATACTTTATGGGCTAGTAGGAGAGAGTTACTGGGAATAAAGTTCCTGCTGAGAAGAATGGGTATTCTGTTGCTGTTGGGTGAAATAGTCTATAGATAGCTATTGGGTCCATTTGTTCAAAAGTATGGTTCAAATATGATATTTATTTTCTGGGGTTTTTTGTTTGTTTGTTTGTTTGTTTGTTTAGTTAACCTGTCTGTTTGTGATCATTTTGTATTGAAGTTCCCTTCTGTAATGCTGTTGAAGCTTATCTGATCTTTTAGGTCCAGTAGTGTTTGTTTTATAAAGTTGCATGTGTTGGTGTTCTGTACATATATATTTACTATTGTCAACTCTTCTTGCTGAGTTGTTTCCAAACCAGTACATAGTGATTTATTTGCCTGTTCTGATCACTTTTGGTTCAAAATCCACTTTCCTCCAAAATAGGGTCATTACTATGTTAATTACTTTCGTGTCACTGAGACACAGTACCTGACACCCACAACTCTACCAGGCAAGGCTTATTTTGGTGGATAGTTCATAGAGACTTCAGTCCATAGTCAGATGTCTCCAAGTCTAGGTGGTATGACAGAAAGAGCTCATGTTGTGTGGTCAGAAGCAGTTAGAGAGATCAAGGGAAGTATAAGGAAGACAGACCCATGCCAAGCCCCAGGATCCTGCCTCTTCTAACCAGATTCCACCTCCTAACAAGTCAGATATTTAAACCTCTGTAATTCAGTCAGCTTCGAAAAGTCCCAGCTATGAGTGTATGAGACTCTGGGAGGCATTTTAAATATAAACCAGAATACTACCCCTGCTTTTGTAGGGCCTCTTATTGCATGGGATATTCTTTCCATTCTTTGATTTTTATCTATGGATTTCTTTTTGGATTAAATGTATTTCTTATATATTGCATACCTTTGGCTTTTATTTTTTTGATCCAATCTGCCAATCTGTGTCTTGATTGATGATTCAAGTCCATTCACATTATAATTATTACTGAGAGGTATTGAGTCATTCTTGTCATTTCTTTAGTTTCTTGCTGCTGGTTCCCTTTTTTCCCCCCTGTTTAACTGCTCACCTTACCTGATATACTCATTCCATTAGATATTTTCAGCATCATTAGCTTCATTGTCTCTTTCAGGATATCCTTGAGAACTTTTTGGAGTTCCTGATTTCGTTTTTGTGAATTTCTTAAGATGGTCTTTTCCACTGAAATTCCTTATTCCTCCATCAATTTTGAAATATACTTTTGCAAGATATATTAATCTAGGTTGAAAGTTCTTTTCTTTTAGGGTTTGAAACTTCATTCCCTCCTGCTTTTAAGGTTGGTCTTGAGCTTCTGTTTTATTTCTAATGGGTTTGCTTTTATAAGTGATTTTTTGCTTTTCTCTAACAGTTTTAAAGATTCTGTTCTTGGGGTGGGCATCTGGGATTTTGATTATGACATGTCGTGAAGTTTTTTCTAATCATGGTTATTTGGGGGTCTATACCCCCACTTATCTGTATTTTAAATTCTTTTTCCATCCTTGGAAATTCCTTTACTATTATTTCTGTAAACAAGTTTTTAAATGCCATTTGTGCTTTTTTCTGATTTTTCACTAATTCCAATTAATTTTAGATTAATCTTCTTTGTGTCATCTAGGAGCTTTTGGATCCATTTTTTATATTGTCTTGTAGTTTTTAAAAATATCTCTGCGTATATTGTCACTTGCATCGTCCCTATCTTTTAATTCTAATACTCTGTCCTCATGTGCTGCCCATATTTTCAGTAGAATTATTTATCTCCTTGACTTCTGTTTGGTATCTTTTCATGGACTCTAGTTCTTTGCTAATGTAACCATTCATGGTTTGTATCGTTTTGTTTAGCTCTGCTAGCTTTTTATTTGTGTCTTCTGTAAGCTCACTGATCATCTTGTTTTATTAAGTTCACTATCTATTTAGTTATATCATCTTTGAGTTTTCCAAGCACCTTATCAATCCATTTTTTGTTTTGTTTTCCTTTCTCTTTTATCATTTTATACAACTCAGCTGTTTGGCTTTTGATTTCCTTTCCATCAAGTTGAGATTTTTTGGTATTTTGTTAGCTTATTTTGTCACATTTCTTTCTTCCTTCTTTCCTTTCCCTTCTCTTTCTTTCCTTCCTTCCTTCCTTCCTTCTTTCTTTTTATTGTGTTAAGTGTTGCAAGTCAGTTATGGTGGAAATACTTTTTTGCTGGTCTGGAGATCTCTTTAGTTTGTGTCTGCTTTCCAATGATGTGCTCTAAGCATAGCTCACTGTAGGCATTTCCTTCTGGCCTGGGATTCAACAACCTCCATTAATTTGGGGAAGGGAGGGTCCAGTGTAATTAACTCGGCACTCATGTAATTATCCTAGTTCACCCATAAATAAACTGCAGTATCATTAATGACACAAAAACAAACCAAATATTAACATATAGTAAAAATCAATTAATTGAAACAACTATGCTGACAGTTGCTAAGAAGTTAGCAGCTGCAATAAAATCAAAGACAAACGATCCTGAGGATAAAAAAGATATGGTATTTTTATATAGTGGAGGACTCAGCCATGAAGAAAGATAAACTGAAGACTTTTATAGGTAAATGGATGCAATCTGAGACCATACTCACTAGTGAAGTAAATAAGACACATGTGTAAACATTGTATTAATCTTATTAGTGTAAGAAGTTGAAAGAAATAACATATGTGTATGTAAATGTATGTAAAAATTAGTTAAGATAGTTATATAGTGATTTCTCTGAGTTCACTGAAGAAAAAGATTTGTACCAATATTGTTTGAACAACTGAATTGTTTCTGGGTGACAGATTTGGGGGTAACAATGCGCAATGTACATGTCATTGTTGCCCCCTGATTGACATGTTTTGAAATTTTTAGTTTTTTTTTTTCTTTTTCTTTCTTTTTGTACTTGAAATAAAATGGATTTGGAAAATAACAACTGGATATTGATACACCATATGAACAAATAAAAGCTATCACTGTATCACCTTTAGCCACAGAAAAGAGGTCTTTAATTATAATATGGACACAAAAACAAACCAAATGTTAATATACAGTAAATATCTACTAACTGAAACAACTATACCACCATTAACAATGCAAAAGAATTCAACAATAATAGCAACTAAATATCTAAAGCTTAATAAAGCTTAATAGTAACACTGGCAGAGATAGAGGGTGTTACTATAGGGGAAAATGAAAAAAGTAAAATTTTAAAAGGAAGATGATGAATTCAAAAAAGTGATGTAAAGTTTCCAATTAAGAAATAAAAGATAATTTATAGAATTAGAAGCAATAGAAAGGAACAACAACAAAAAAGCAACCTTTTTTAAAAAGTAAAGAGGAAAAAATGATAAAGAAAAATAAACGCCAAAATTCAATTCAAAATTGAAAAAAAAAAATGGCGAAAGAAATGAGTCAAAAAAGGTTCTGCTTGTTTTTGAATGAGTGGCTTATTTCCAGATCTGCAGTATTGGAATCCGCCAGACGCGGGGGTGGTGTGTGTTAGTGAGTCATTACTAAAACATTTTGTTTCCACACTTGTGGTTCTGCATGCGAATGCTGGGCACAGTGGGTTAGTGGGTGTACCCTTGGGCTCTGTTCACTCCATCTCCTCCCAATTTCCTTGCCCCTCTGTGTGTCCCAAGCCACCACTTTCTCCACATACCTTTTTGCCAATGTTGCACAGGACCCTCTGTTTGCCCTAGGCTATGGCAACTGTCCAATGTTGGACAGGTCTCTGATCACGTTGGCAGGTGGGAAAAGTGAACAGACCACTGGGCTCTGTGTTGGATGTGGTGGGACAGGGGGAAAGAGACATGAAGTCCACCGGACTAAATGCCAGCACTTAAGACCAAGCCCCCTCAGAAAACCTCACGAAACAAGTCTGGCTTCGCATCTCAGAGCACAGGATCTCTGTCCCTCCTGGCCTATCTAGCTCACCCTCTTTCCACAACTGCGTCTTGTGTCTGCCTCTGATTCGGTCACCGGTGGGGTGACCCTAGAAGCCTTTGCGCAGTAGCTCAGTTTTAAACAATTTATCTCTTCCCAAATGGCTCTTAATTAAACATTCTCAAATATTGCAGGAGCTACCTTGGATTTCTTATACAACTGTAGCCTGCCATATAGACGGAGTAACTTTCAGAGTAAAACCCTGTGCTATTTTTGCAGTTTACAATAACCCCAGACTTTTCTTGGGGATGGTGTGTCTGCCTGGTCCATGTTTCTCCCTGGAGTTGCTGACTCCAGTATCACGCTGTGTTAGAGGAGATAGGTCCTCCTCCCTAGAAGCCAGGGTTAGCTTTCCAGACTGCTTCTTTGTTTTCTTTGCATTGTGCTCCATTTCTCCAGCTTCTCTGTACTTTCTAGTTTTCCTATCAGCTCCTTCCTGATTCTGGGAGATTTACTTTTGTCTTCAAGTTTTTGTCAGTTTCAGGTCAAAAAGAGGCTGTTTCTCACTGCTGATTTTCACTCCAAAATCTTTAATCTCTCATGTTTGTGTTTGTATGTGGGATTTTTTTTGTTTGTTTTTGTTTTTGTGTTTTGTTTTGTTTATGGTCCTGGTGATTTAACCCAGAGCCTTTGCACTGAATTACATGCCTAACCCCCACTCCTACACACACACACACACACACACACACTTTTTTTTTTTTAATTTTGAGACAAGAGCTTGCTAAATCACTAAGTTACATAGGCTGGACTCGAACTTGCAATCCTCCTGACTCAGCCTACCAGAGTGCTGCAATTCCAGGCATGCACCCCCTGGTCCATCTGCATATGCTTCTTGGTGGTCATACGGGTGTCAGGGAGCACTGTGCTTTCCAAAATGTAGCCCCTGCAAAGATTTCCATTTAGGCAAGACAGTTTTCTAGAAGCTCTAGTACATTAACCAGGATGACATCAGATGAACGCTTAACTTGAGCAATTCTAAATCACCCAGACAGTAATTCTGAAAATAAGTGTTTTTTTCAATCCACCAGAGGGAGACAAACGGAAAGAAAACATGTGGAAAGAATTCTGAAGCCTTGTACATAAGATTTAAAGAAAAGTATTAACTCGTGCTAGTTATGGTCCCTTAGGATATAAATATAATACAATTTAATCCATTTCATAATTTTATATTATTCAACTGTGGGATGTATTTTATTACTTTGAGCATATTTAGTCACATTTTGTGTCGATAACAAAAAAGTATAATAGGACCATGGAAATTAATAATGTTAAAGTACAAAGGACAAAGCAGATGATGTAGAGGAGTGATAGGAGTCTCACACTTGAATTCCATCTGTGGTCTCTTACAGCCATTTGGTGGGCAGTAGATAATTTCCTTAGTGCAAGTCTCCTCACATGTAAAGCAAAATGACATTTAGTCATCATAGCTAGAAAGTGTGTCCCCTCCTGGTACGGGACAGATAAAATAGCTCATTTAATACCATATCTTATAAGGTAGGTATTGTTACTGTAATTATTGCTGTTTTTCAGATGGGGTAAACTGAGTTTCCAAACAAATAACTTGTTTGGTAATATGTATCTATTAGTCACAGGGCTAATTCAGAATTAAGGAAATTAACATCATTGCTTGTGCTACTCTGAACTACAGTTTTCAAAGAGATTCATTCTGGTTCACAAATTTCTGTGACACACAGTTAAATAAAATTGCATGAAAACAAAAGCAGGTTAAAATCTGTTACGCTTTGTATTCTTTCTAAACACATTTTTAACCTAAAGTCGTCAAGGTATATACCAGAACATGCTTGCACTTTTTGATCTGGTCTGGTTGATAAAGTCTTTATGAATTCAGTTGTGATCACTCAATGAAACAATCTAAGTACACTTAGCACCAGAAATTTTATTTTATTGATTTATTTTTTTAGCACCAGAAACTTTAAGAGAAGCAGTTATGTTAAGTACATAGTAATATTTTTTAAATATATAAATAGAAGAACGTGGGAATTATAAATATTATAGAATGCTCTTTTTCCCTTTGGATCATGCTGATTTTATTCCAGAGGAGATTAGTATGATTTCAAAACTATTGTCAACCCCAAAGCCTATTGGCTAACATTTTTACATAAAGAAAGCTGAGGGCCCTACGTAAAGTTCACAGTATGAAGAACAATTGATTTTAAAGGCCAAGTTTACCCTTTTATCAGATGTCTTTTTCCCACTGTGTTTTCCCAGTGTGTCCCAAGGTCACTTCTGACATCCTGTTGAAAACATTGCTGATCCTTCCAAGGAGAATTAATCACTGCCAGTTTCTTACAGTGAGGAATACAATCACTTTGCATCGCTTACCTTTTCCAGATTTAAAAAGAGGAATTAGAAATTAGAAGCTCTCAGTGATGATGGTGAGTGTACATCTATGGAGGCGGAGGGTGAGCTGTTCCTCAAATGATTTTACCATCATTGTACTGTTATAGGTCAGTACTGAGGGTGTCTAGGGCGTTTAGAATGATAACACATTTTGTTGTCGCAAAATCATGGTTTGGATCAAGTATTCAGATAAGTCATTTTTCTCATTTTAAAAATAGCATAAAAATGGTTTTGTCAAGTAATTGCTTCTCATATTTTGTGGCTGTGAAAAGGCAATTGCCAAGCACTAAGCCACCTGGTCTGCAAGAATGGGCCATCATATCAGTCCTTCTAGAGCAGGAGAAGGCAGCGTTTCTTTAGCCTTGCAGCTTCATGAATAATTCCGCATCCATCCACAGCCCTTGCCCCTTCACATAAGGCTTAATTTTTAAGTGTAATTTAGACTCTAGTCAACTCTCTGATTCACTCAGAAAAAAGAAATCCATCATCAGAAAGAATTCTGCTCTTTTTTTTTTTTTTTCCAGATACGACAGCCTGAGGCGCAACAGAGAGCACAGTGTTCTATCTGCTCCAATTTCCTCAATTGCTTCTAGCTCACAAAGATGAATGCTGGATGCCCTACTCCCTCTTGTGTATGAACAGCGTTTGCACAGGCTGTAGGGTTGGAGTAGATGAGCTTCGTGGGCTTCATTCAATGCATATGAAATTATAACCAAACAATTGGTCTGTTCCCTGTGTTCTTTAATTCTCTCACTGTATTTCTTTCTTTTTTGAGACAGGCTTTCATTATGTTGCCCAAGCTGGCCTCAAACTCATGATCCCTTTCTGCTTCAGCCTCCCAAGTGCTGGGATTCCAGGCCTGAGTCACCAGCTGTATATCTTAAAATATTATTAAGTACCATAAGCATTCATTGAATCCAAACAAACACTGTAATTGACAGTTGAGCCTGAGAGAAGAAAATGAAAACAAATACTCAGTTTATCAGTTATTCCCCTCACCCCAAATTTCCCCTCACAAACTGCTATCCTGAAGAGCTATTCATTCGTTCATCACTGTGAATTGAATTAAGGCTTCACATTTGCTACCCAACTGCTTGACCACTAAGGTACATCTATTTCTCTTTATTTATTTACTTAATTTTGAAACAGGGTCTCATTAAGTTACACAGACTGATCTTAGACTTGCCATCCTCCTGCCTCAGCCTCCTGAAATTAAAGACATTCACTACCAAACTTGTCTGTTCCACTCCTTGAAAGTCTAAAGAAAAGCGAAGACAATGTGAACTACAACTACAACAACAACAAAAAATCTTCTTGGAGTTACAGTATGAAAAATAAAAAGGGGAATTATTCATTTTAATAATATACCTTAACCCTATGTTATCAGAAATACTATCATTTTAAAGCAAAATCAAAGTCAAAATTGACTTACATTTTTAACTTACATTGTTTTTCTTTAGATATTCAGTGTGTATTTTATACTGACAGCACTTACAGGGCCATCCCTAATGACCACAGTATCAAACAGGGTAGGCCTGAGATCTCTCTCTGTCTCTGTCTCTGTCTCTGTCTCTGTCTCTGTCTCTTTCATGGCCTATCTGTTCATTGATCCGGGCTTTTGTTGGATTCTGCTGGCGCAAGTCTGTGGTTTCAGGTTAGTTCCGATTTCATGTAGTCAGAGCCCACAGGACCGTGGGTTCTATAATAGCCTAATCATATATGAACCTGACTGGGTTCAAGATAATGTTCACTTCAAAATTATTCTATTTCCCTTTTCTCAGCAAGACTCCCCTATTTTCTCCCCATAATCAATTGAGAAGCCTTATATAGAAATATAAGCCCGTGAGAAGTGACAAGTCAGCAAAAGAGTGGCAGAAAAAAAGCACAAAAGAATTGTGGGGCCTTCTATCCAATGCATGTGACCTCTGAGCCAGAGAATGCTTCTTTTTGCAACTGAGCTCAGGGAAGCCAGTGGAAAATGCCAGTGTAAAACATCACAGCATGTTTCTGAGCTTCAGGCCAACACTTCCTTTTTTCTCTTGCTCCTTTCTTAATACAGTGCTCAATTCCTGGGTACATAGGATCCTAAATGAATACTCGCACGCAGAGAAACCACTGCTTCCTCTGCTTTACAAGGAATTCCCCTGTTGCAACCAGACTCCTGATGCTGTTATTATCCAGCCCCAGGGCTCTTTCCTTACTGTCTTCTGCAATTCTACCCATTAAAGCTCCATTTAGGTGTATTGTGGATTGTACTTTAATGTGTGACCTTACTCTTTGTGAGAGTGAATTTCATTAGCCTCATTTCTGCCCATTTCCCTAAACTGTTTAAATCTTTAGTAATCTGGCCCATTCCTGGAATGTAGCAACTGATACTCTTTCATCATAGGTTCATCTGTAAACTTAGCTTCTTGCCTGCATACACAATGAGCTCAGATCTCCCAGTGCATGAAAGGTACCTAGTATGGGTTGGTTAGGATGGCACTCTCAGGGCAGGGGTCCTACTTTTCTAGGGTGGGGTGTACATCTGGGATGAGGGTCTTGGTTGCTCTGATCTATGTTCTATTGCTCTCAGTAGCTTTGGAATTTGGAAGAAGGGAGTTGGGTTTCACATTCATAAAGTGTTCTCCTAAATCCAATCTTCTAACCAGCTATAAATAAGCCATGGTTTGGACTAAAGTTTCATTTCTGCTTCCTTTTCTAAGGAGGAGTGAAGTTTTCATTGAGAAATGAAGTAGGCCTCGAATATGGAGTTCCCTTTCTCATCACAGTCCCTCCCACCCACTGCATGGGTTTCTCTTGACCCCACCCTTACGTCCTCTGAACAAAGATGACGCTGCTGGCTTCACTGGTAACTTGTGTCTCTTTGCACTGGTTTTGACTTTGTGAGGTGGCCAATGTCAGCCACTGCTGTATAGGTTGATCCTTTGTCACATTCTGTGCCATAGGCTGAGCATTGAAACCCTGTCCAACTTCACGTGGCCTGTTTCTGTGTTTCATCAAGATGGCTGCTTTGGTTCAGTCATAGAATGGTAAACTGGAATTCAAATCCAGGCTTTTCTACCCCACGTGTGTGCTCAAGATAAAACCAGGCTCTGAGAAAGACAGGCAGACAAAGGTACCTGATCATGAGAACTAGGAGGGGTGCAGGAGAAACTGAGGCAGGAAGACCAGAAGGAGTATGGAGTGTGAGGTAATGAATAACCTGATTGGCATTAGGGGAAGAGATGTGACAGACATTTTGAGTGGGGATCAGTATGATTTTCTAACTGTATGGCAGAGGTGGAAAAGAGGAAATGATTCACTGACACTTTAAGAACACCATACAAGCCATCATATGTCAGGAGGTGCAGTTAAATCAGGTAGACCTCTTTGATTTTGTTTCCTCACTTGTGAACTGATAAGGTTGAACAAAATAATATGTCAGGTACCTTCTAGAGGCAGAGCACCTGGGTTTTAGTACATGTCTGCAACCATCTTCATCAAGTAGACAGCCTTTTAAAAAAGTTTACTGCATAAGCTTTTTTCTCAGGAGTTGGGCCAGGCTTTGGATTGTCCAGGAGATGTAATCTGTGGAAACTCACACCGGAAGCACCTCTCGTGTCTTTCATAGTAGCTCCAGGGCTGAGGTGTAGGTCAGTGGTACACCACTTACTTAGAATGTGAGAAGCCCTGGGTTCCATCCTCAGCAATACAAAAAGTAAAACATAAAAAAATGAAGTACTAGATCACATTGCCTAGATTTGAATTCCAGCTCCACCACTTACTAGCTGTATGGCTTCTGCAACTCTTGGCTTTTTTGTTTGGCTTTGTTTGTGCTACTGGAGATCAAACTCAGAGCCTTATGCTCACTAAGTAGAGACTCAACCACTGAGCTACATTTGCAGTGGCCTTGGACAACTTAATTAACTTCTCTGTGCCCCAATCTCCTAACTTGTAAACTGGAGAAATATATTCCCCATAGAGTTATTATGAGAATTATGAGGTAATATATTAGCCTGACACCTAGAATCTGATAATTTAGCTATTACTGTTTCTTATTTCTTCTTTTAGAGGTAACATCGAACACAAGGCCTTATACAAGCAGAGCTGCATCACAGAGCCTCATCTTCATCCCTCACTTCCTATTTTTTGATTCCTAAAATCTTACCATTTATAATTTATCCAAATAGGACATAAAATTGTTCCCTTAAGAAAACATAAAATAAGCCATTTTGCCAAAGTCACAGTACGAATTAACTCATCAGGGTCATCCTGACCAGAGACAGCATATATTTTAATCATGAGGAAGCTGGACAGATCGGTGTGGGCACTGCTGCTGCTGGGAAAAGTAGGCACGAAGGAAAAGACTTGTGTCTGGGGAGTCAGGAGAATGCCAGCCTACCAGGCAGGAGAGGAGAGGGGAGGTACTGCCAGGTGGAGGGAGGGTACACCCAGGCTGCCTGGCTCTGTTCCCACCAGCAGGAGCATCAGGAGGTTTGCAGAGAAGTGGCTGCAGCTCTGAGTAGCCAAGGATCCCTGCTGCCCATCTCTCTCATCCCTTTACTGTCCCATTAGACTGGGCAGTACAAATGCAGCCAGACCTAGTCTCTTGCTGGTATTAAGAGAGGCAAATTGCCAGACATGTGGTGTATGCCTGTAATCCCAGACCTCAGGAAGCTGAGGCAGTAGTATAGCTGTAAATTTGAGGCCAGCCTGGGCTACAAAGTGAGTTTAAGGCCAGCCTGAACTGTATAGTGAAATCCCATCTCAAAAAAACAAAAAGGAAAAAAAAAAAAAGCATGAGATCTAAGTCCTGATAATGGCCTATATGCCTGTCAACAAATCAATGGATAAAGAAAATATGGTATATATACATAATGGAGTACTGTTCCATCATAAAAAAATGATTGATTTGACTCATTTGTAGGAAAATGGATAGATCTTCCTGCCATAATGCATAGTGGAATGTCTGACACAGAAGACTAAATGTCACATGGTGTCTTGAGATAGTGAAAACATAAACAGAGTAAAATGAAAGAAACATGTTAACAGGGAAGTAGACTCTGGAGAAACAGAAAGGGGAGGGTGGAGGCCAGAGCAGTAGAGGTGACCAAGCTTCCATATGTATATGTCTCCTACAAGTTACATGTAAATTGCCACATACCATAAGCATATAAGGAATAAGCGAATAAAAGGAGTGTGAAAAATCAGCAATGGTCACAAGGGAACAGAATAAGGGTCACTGTGACAGGTGTCTCCGGTCACTTAAGCTCCCTGTCTTCCACCATCAGTCTTCCCCCAACCTGAACCAAACAGGACACACCAGGGCAAGCCAGGAAGCTGCCTCCCAAAGTGTGTGTGGGGGGTCCCCAGGGAAAGATGCTGAACAAGACCTCACCGTGGATGGATGAATTAAAAGTTCCCAAGACCAGTATGTACAGTTTGTGACAATAATTACAAAATTGAATAAACTCCCTTGAAATCTTAAAAGAGGCCTTCCAGATTTGTTTGGTTTTCACTAATGTCCCTGAAGATGATTTTATGTTCTCACATACAGCTATAGATATCTTACTTTTAACAGGTTCATAAGTTACTATTGGTTTCTATGATCTATTCTTAATGTTTAATATTAATATTTAACAATATTAATGTATAAAATCAAATGCTCTTCTATCATTTTCTTTTAAAATTCTTTTATTATTGGAGTGAAATACTGCTTTATGTATTTAAATTTCTATTTTAAAATTTTTCATTTGGTACTTGGGATTTTAAAAATTATACAATAATATACAGTATAATAGTGAAAGAAGAGCACAAGTTTATAATCCTATGGACCTGGTTTTAAATCCATGTTTTGCTATGCTACCTGTATTATCTAGGGGAAGTTCTGAATTCCTTTCTGCTTGGTCTCCTTATCTGTAAAAGAAGGTAATAAGAGTTTATACCTGGAGCTGATGCATGGGCTTGTGGCTGTAAACCAACTGGCCCATGGTAAGTTGTTTCTTTTTCAACTACTGTAAGATTTTCATTATAGTCAGGTTTCTGCTGCACAATGCTGTGAAACAAATAATTTCAAATTTCAGTGACTTAGTAAAGCATCCCCTTGCTTGGTCACAGGTCTGTTAGCTAGAGTGGCCAGGGTAAAATTGGGATCTCTTGCCTGTTTCTGGGTCAAGTTGAAAGGCAGTGGCTACCTGGGGCAAGCACATTCCATGTTGGATGATAGAGCAACATAGGATAAGTGACTTAGCTACTTTCCTTGTCGCTGAGACACAGTATCTGACACCCACAATTTAAAAGAGAGGCTTATTTGGCTCATGTTTTCAATCCATAGTCCCTGGCCCTAAGGCAGGACAGCACTGCACAGGGGCATAACAAAGGAAAACTGTTCATATCATGGCAACCAGCAAGTAGACTGAACTGAGGAAGGAGCGATACTCTGCCAGGTCCCACCCGCAGTGACCTGCCTCTTCTGACCAGACCCCTTCTGCTAACAGCAAGCCAACTACAACACCCATAATCCAATCACCTTCCAAAAGCTCCACTTAAGAGTGCATGGAGCTCTTGAGAGACATCTAGCTGGCATTAAATGAGCCCACATGAGCTCTTTTAAACCACTGCTCTTGTTATCTCTGCTCTCAGTTCATTGGCCAGGGTAAGCCATAAGGTAAACCAGAGTGAGTGGAGCAAGAAGGTCCTGTCTATGTCTTCCAGTGTGGAGAGAGGAGAGGAATTGGTATTTACTGAATGTAACCTAATCTGAAATTTTCATAAATTCATGAATTATATATCACCAAGCAAAGACAACTAGAAAATCTAGATTAAATATTTCTTAATATGTTAGGGGGCAGAAATCAATTCAGAATACACATTAAAATTTGCTGACAGGGGCAGGGATTTAACTCAGCAGCATAAGTGCAGGCCTGGCAAATGTGAGGTCATGAGTTCAATCCCCAATACCTAAATAAATAAATAAAACAAAATTTGCTGACAGTACTAATATATATATGGGAGCATTTTATAATCTGTAAATAGCAGTACAGATATGAAGGGATTATTTTCCTGGCCATTATTCAGTTTTATGGATGCTCTTTATATATTGCCAAGTATTACAGAATTTAACATTTTTTCTGAGACAAGGTCACACTCTGTTTCCTAAGTTGACTCAGAACTCCTGAGATCAAGCAATCCTCTTGCCTCAAGCTCCCAAGTAACTAGGACTACAGGTATGCCAGTTTAACTTTCCTTTAAATGACCGTAAACTCAAGATTTTATAAAAATAAATAAATAAATGAAATGTTATGTATGGTGTTTATTCTTTTCCTTGATATAAATTTTTATATAAGTATGGTTTTATATGTCTTATCGTGTTAACAAATGGTGTTACCAAGACCAGCAGCAAAATATAGCTTCTCTGGGACCTAGAATCAAGACACCTGGAAAACAACTTAGTGAAGAAAAAAAGTAGATTTCTAGGAATCGAGAGAGTCAACAAGAAAGCTAGAAACTACAGAGGAACTGAAGACAATACAGAAAAGAGCAAAGCCGTATGGAAAGCTAATGCCAAAGGGGTCCTGTCTCCATAAACACAAGGTAAGTCCAGAAAAGGTCAGCAGCCCCCATGACAGACCAGCAGTCCTAACCACAAGGAAAGCTTGTGGTTATGAAAGCTGTAAATACAGCATAGTGTTTACTGTGAAAGTGATTCTTTCCTCATGGCTCTTTCTGCTGGAGAAGAAATTCAGCGCTGCACCCTCCATATTTGAGTGCTTAATCAGAAGCCATTTGGAGAAGAAGTTTATTATTTAAGACTGAGATACTCAAAAGTCACAGAACAACTTCACTTTGAGGTCTCTGGGTCAATCTACCACTGTGGCTGGGTGGGAGATGGCCACAAGAGACAGATGCAGAAAAGGTACGGGCTAGTGACCACATCTGATTAGTTTAATCAGCAGTGTGCTCACTTTGTGAGGGACACAGCAGTCCCACTCTCTGTGGTGAGAAGCCAGATCCATCATGTGGTTTTCTGAGGGGACAAGTATGAAAGTACAGACATTAAATCCAGTGAATTACTTTACCATTCTTGCTGCCTACTTCCAGCACAGAGCTGAGTGGGCTGTTTGCTTTTACATCTGCCGACATAATCAGGGCTACACCTCAGCTTGGACAGTTGCCTGATGGGGTATGGAGGGACCTCTGAAGCAAAAGAGGCACCTCACAATCCCACAGGCTATAAAGCCAGTTAGAGATAGCAGTGATCTAGCACACACAGAAGGGTACAAATGCTAGGAACTGCTGGAGTGACTGCAGTCCTGAGGCAGAGAACATACCACTGACTCTGACATCCATTGGAAAAGGCAAGACCAGACTCAGCATTCACACACCATGAACTTGGAAACAAAATAGGTCTCAGCACTGGAGGTTTGTTTCTAAACAGAGAAAATGCTCCTGCTTTGAGAAGAAAGAAGAATGAGTATCACACAGAGAAAGGGGCTTGTATGTTTTCCCATCTACAGCAAAACTTTGGGGTCAGGGGTATACAGCTCAGTGGTAGAGCACTTGCCTTGTAAACATTGGGTTTATTTTATTTTTTTTCTTTAAAGAGAAACAAAAACATGTAAAGGGTAGAGATAATACAGAATTTCAAAAAAAGATAAACAATAAGAAATCACTAATTGATAAATTACATATTGTCCTCTTAGAAATAGTTGTTCAAGTTACAAAATTAAAGCATACAAAGTAGATATACAAACAGTGTGAGTGTAAACAACTATGAATCATGAATCTCTACATGTATTTCTATCCTTTCGGTATTGGAAAAACAAAACATAGCAAGACAAAACAAAACAAATTCCTATAAAAACATGAAACCAAAAAGTTGTATAAAACCACAGTACAAGATGATCTACAATGATTACTGTGTTGTTTCTTATTATCTTCAAAAGAATTATCTATATCATCAGGCATAATTGAATATAGCAGTATAATTGAATATAGCAGTACATAACAATACTAGTAAAAATAAAACATTGTAGAAAGTATAAAACTTCACAGGCAGGTAATAATCAAACCAGAGTGGTGAATCTTGTCATCTTAAGTGCAGTTGCCTATACTCTCAGACTTGATACTATCAATCATGACAGCTTTGAATAAAATCTATCAATACAAAACAGCAATCTAACCAAACCAGATTCAATTACGATCAGTCATGGTAAAACAGTATAGGTTTTATAGAGCTTTAGATTAAGTTAATAGGAAATTAAGGATGATTATTGTACTATATCCTGTTATTTTCGGGATTACTGTCTGTGCCCTCAAATCTAGTGCAGGTAGAATGACTGGAACAGAATATAATACACCTAAGCAGAGTAGTGTGAATAATGTGGGTTTTAAATCCTGGTGCACTATTAAAAATATAGTGTATCAAGATCATCTATGTTAGAGATTCTAGCCATCCTTCTTTCTCTGCCTCATTTCTGCTATGCTATTTTTCTGCCTTTGTTTGTCTAGCTTTCTCCTTCACTCTACTGTTTGCCCCACTCATTGAGGCCTTTCTGCCACTGTTCCTAAAATCCTGCTATTTTTTTTCTCTCTCTCTAGAGTATCTTTTAGTATTCTCTGTAGGGTTGGATTGTTGGTCACAAATTCCCCCAGTTCCTCTTTGTCATGGAAGCATCTTGTTTCTCCATTAATTTCTAGTGACAGTTTTGCAGGATACATCAATCTGGGCTGGAGGTTATTTTCTTTCAGTGCTTTGAATACTTCACTCCAAGCTCTTCTTGATCTGATGGTCTGTGTCAAGAAGTCAGCCGTGATCCTGATGGGCTTACCTCTGTAGGTAATCTTTTTGTTTTCTCTGATGGCTTTTAATATTCTTTTTTTATATTGAACTTCTGATATCTTGAGTATTATATGTCTGGGTGTAGATCTGTTTTGCTTGTAGGTGGCTGGAGTTCTGTATGCCTCACATAACCAAAGGTCATTTTCTTTTTCCATGCTTGGGAAGTTTTCCTTAATTATTTCTGTGAATAGCCTTTCTAATTCGCCTGTATGTATTCCTGCTTCTTCGTTCACATTTCTTATTCTTAAATTGTAGATTCTCTTGTCATCTTCTAGCCTTTGTATTGTTACTGCCTGTTTCCTTGTTATTTTTAAGAGATCTTTCCTTTCATGATCACACATTGCCAACTTGTCTTAAAGTTTTGATAGTCTATCCTTAGTTTCTTTTAAGGAGTTTTTCCAGCTTTCAATGGAGTTTTTAATTTCCTGGTAGTCTCTTTGAACCTGCTTCATGTATTCTGTATTTTCTTTATATTCTTTATTGAATGTTTCTTTTCTTTTGTGTGTGTGTGTGTTCCTCCCTTCTTCCATCTGTATCTTCCTGAGAGATGCTTCCTGAGAGCATTTCTTTTATTACTCTACTCATTTCTTGCTTTACCTGATTTAATATTTCAGTTTAGAGCTCATCTACAAGGTCCCAAAGATATCTCTTAATGTCCATTGAAGCCATGTCTGATGTTGCGTGTTTGCTGCCCTCAGTCTCCCTTGTTTTTCCTGCTCCTGGATCAGTGCTCCCAGGGTTCTGGGCTGGGTGCCTCCTCCTACCTCTCTCTCCTGTCATGGCCCTGGCTTCCTCCACACAGGTTACAGTGCAGGTCCCATCTCCCTTCCCTGTTGGCCATGTTTCCTCTGAAGCATGCTGGCAAGGGACCTCCGCCCTCTCCTGACTGCTTATCACTGAGGTGTAAGCAGTGGCTGTGTATGCCTGTCCCTCCCCACCTGGCCAGCCAAACTTCAGGGGTCTTCACCTGGTTAGTGTTTGCTAGGCACAGGGAATCAATTTGGGATGGCTCATTGGGTCCCAGCCAGGGGCACGGCCCAGTCCAAGCAAATCCCATGAATCTGCTCTGGGGAGGGAGGAACCAACTGAAGTCACTGTCACTCCCAGTTCAGGCTCCTCCTGCCTGATTCCTACATGTTGCCCACTTGGTCTCGCCCATCCCATGGGAGGGGGTCTCATTCCTATCACTGTCTATGGATTAACGAAGGTCCCTTTGCTGGCTCCACTCTCTGTTGGGCTCACCAACCTCCAACTTCAGTGCTACTGTGCTTCCTGTGAGTGGTGGTGGGCACAAGTTTGGGCCACTCTGCCGGCAGGCGTGGATTCAAACTGGCGCAAATTCAGACCAGTGCAAACTTGGCAGGTCGCTGCAAAAACACTGTGTCCTGTAATTTTGAGCTGTTTCAGTTGTAGTCCTGATGTATTTGATGAACTTTTTTACGTTTTAATTTCTTCCTTTGTCAAGAGGATCCATCTCCCTCTGTCTGGGTCTCTCCAGGGTGTTTTATTCTGACATATGAGTTGTTTCTCCCAGGAGGCTCTGTATTTTGTTGCTCACTGGTCGGCCATCTTTGAGTTCCAAATTTCAATGAATCATTTTTCTAACAATAGGCAGAGCAGAAAGTCTAAATATGGGTTTAATCCTTAGCACTCGAAACAAAAATAAAGCAGCACAGGGCAGTGGTTCTGTATAAAGATGCTAGAATCTGACTGCCTGGGTTTGGGTGCTGGCTCTGCCATTTACCTTGGACACCTTAGGAAACTTCTCAGAAATCTGTATAATAATGAGGATTTAAAATAGTACCTATCTCATAGAGTGTTTGGGAGGATTAAATGAGTTAATCATCAAGAATAATCCGAGCACTGCTGAATACCCAGGAAATGCTATGGCACTGTTATTTCATTACCTGTTTTGTTCATTAAACAGTTTAAAAGTTTGGGCTATTACCTTGTTTCTTAAAGAATCACTAAATGACTTTTGATCTACAATAGTTTTTTCTCATTTGTCAGTGAAACAGTGCCTGGTGTGTAGTTAAAAAGGAATTCTATTTTCTTTGGAGTAATTTAATCATTAACACCTCTAATCCCTTTAAATTGTGGATAATAACCAATCTAACAGAGTGCAATTAACCTCACCTTCTCAGTCCTTTGCAACCACATATAAGTTTACCATTTTGTTTTTCCCTGTATGTTGGTATTAATAAAAACAACAATCAAAAAGAGTATAAGTCATTCCTATTTGATTTATTTCATAAATCTATGGTCTTCCTTGACCTCTGATGATTTCTTTATTCACCTTCTAATTTCACTGATTACAGTATTCAAAGAAATGATTACACTATTGGTTCCATTTCATAGTATTAAAAAGCTTAGAAACTGGTTACCCAAAGACTCCACTAATGATTTTTTCTATCATTAATAATTTTATTAAATTCATAGTTCCATATTCTTATTTATTATGTTATGTTTAGGATGCTTACTTGAAATTGTGTAATGAAATAGTATTTCTCCATCATAGCATACAATTTTATATTAAGTAGCTACTTGCTGGCTCTTTCAACCAAATAAAATACTCTTTCTTATTTAGTGTTGAGAATTCTCTTTCCTTTTATAAAATAAAAACATAGCCTACTGGCAGCCATGTGAGCTGGGAAGAGAATCAAGAAGCTAACCCACATCTTCCTGTGAGCCAAAGGCAGCCAGGTAAGCCAGGAGGAGAATCAAGAAGGCAACTCATACCTTTCTGTGAGCCAGCCAGTTCATGGTGTGGGAAATAAGAAGAGCAATGCCACTTGCATCTCCCCTCCCCAAAGCAACTGGCTAATTCAGAGGGACTCAGGCTGAGATGATAGCAACTGAAGTTAAAAAAAAAAAAAAGATTAATGCTTGTATTGTTTGACTTTGTAGGCCTAAATCTGGCATTCTGAACATCTATTTGGAGGATAATAATATGCATTATAGCAACTGTGGGGGATTTCCTGCTGTCTTGTTTTTGAAATTCAATATTTTGTTCTATTTTATTGTTTTGTTTTATTCCTGTATCTAGTAACCTAAGCAACTATTTTGAAGATAACAATATGCAATATAACAACCATTGTCTTTTGTTGTTTGTCCTTTGAAAACAATATACAGATTTCTTTTAATTCATTGATAAATGGTCACTCAATTTAAATTCTCTTAGATTGGAGGATGGAGGGAAAGTGTGGACAAACAATGAAAATCTCTCAGATTTCTTAGGCTACCATATTTGCCCTGTTTCTCTCCATCCAAGGAGTTTATGTAAAATATTATTTTCTATTAGGAGTTTTCTGTATATTTTATAATGTTCATAAAAGTCATAAGCTGTCCTAATTACATAAAGTATCTTACAAATCATAGCAAACATTTATCAATGTCTGAGATAACTTTATCTAAAGTACATTTAATTACTCTCTGTTGCCTAATTCATACATCATCACAGCACTATCAGTTCCAAAACACTGCTCTAGTTGCAGCATTTGCTTTACTATTTCCTCATCCCCAGCACTTAAAGATCCTCTGTAATTCCAATGCAAATTATAAGTAGGATTCAAACTAGGAAAAAAAAAAAGCATAAAAATATTCCGTAATTAAAATTGATCTTCTCTTAGCAAATTCTCTGCTGAGAGGTGATGAGTGATGACATATCAGTCCTTGATTGCTGGCAGTTAATTATTTGTTTGGAATGTCTTCACAGAAGCTCTGCTGAACTGTCTGATGCTGCAGCGCTGCTGTTCAAAACTGTTCTAATAAGTAGTAAAACTTGGTAGATGGCTTGAGCTGGCAAGTGGTGGGCAGATGAAGGAAGGATTTGGACACCAGCCAGAACTCAGACTTGATGCTTCTGTCAACAGGAGGCTGATGAAGGTTCCTGAGCAAGGAGACATCAGAGAAGTAGTGAAATTATCTCGAAGAAGTCTCCAGCTCTGAACATTGAGTGATGGAGTCCAGAATTAGAAAGGCCAATTCAGAGACTGCAGTATAATTCAGACTTGAGATAGTAGGGTCCTGGGCTTCAGGGGGCAGCATGAAAATAGGGTCATTTTGAAAGAAAAACAGCTAGGAGTTGGTGACTAAACAGATACGGAGATTGGGGGAGAAGCGAGTCAGTGATGGTGCCTTAGGTTTTGAGCAAGACTGGGAGCGTGGCAGCAATAGGGGAATCAGGAAGCAGGAATTAGACTGTGTAAGGAGAATGAAAAGTGGCTTTGGATGTGCTGAGTTTAAGCCAAAAAGTAAATTGAAGATAGGGCACATGTGAAAAGGATGGGGATCGGACATTGTAAATACAAATTCAGCATCCCTAAACTGAAAACCTGACTTCTATAATGCTCCAGAATCTTAAATGTTTTGAGTGCTAACATGACAAGTGACAAATTCCATAGCTGAACTCAGGCTGATGACTTGCAGTCAAGAAGCAAGTGTAATAAAAATATTGTCTAAAATTACCTTTGGGCTGTGTATATAAGGTATATATGAAACCTAAACAAACTTTAGGTTTAGTTTGGGTCCCCCCAGGCATGGTGGTACACACCTGTAATCCCAGCACTTGGGAGGATTCTAGCTGAGGCAGGAGGATTGCCGCAAGTTCAAGACCAGTCTGAGCTACACAGTGAGACCTTGTCTCAAACAAAACAAGATAGATTGGGTCCCATTCCCAAGTTAGCTCATTATTATATGCAAACATTTGAAAACTTAAAAATTGAAATTCAACACACTTCTGGTCCAAAGTATTTCACATAAGGAATACTCAACTCATGTAAGTTTCAAATACATCAATGGACACCAAATAGTAAGGAACTTCCGTGTGCTTAGGCCGGTACTGTTTCATCCATACTTTCTATTCCATATTATTGCAAAGCAAACTACAGACATGGATATGGAGATTTAAAAGTAGGAAGCACGTGCTGGGGATGATGGTGGAGGCCTGTAACCCAGCACCCTGAGGCAAAAGGATCACAAATTCAAACCACGCCTTGGCAATTTAGTAATTTAGCAAGACAGTCTCACAACTTTAAAAAAAGTAAAAAATAAGGGTGGGGATGTGGCTCAGTATGAAGGCCCCAGGTTTAATCTCCATTAAAACACACATGCACACACACACAACTATAGGATATGTAGATTTGAGAAGACCTCAGAGGACTTTAAAGCAACCTGTCTCATTTTACAGGTAACAAAGCTTAAGGTTTGAACAGTAATTAATTTGCCTTTTTATTATTTATTTATTTTTATTTTAAAGATAATAAAACCAAGCAAAATAAAATATAATAAAGCCAATAAAACCAGTGTAAGTGACACAGGACTTTAAAGCAATAGGAAATCAACAATGGTTACCACAATGCCTCCTGTTGTCTCCAAAATAGCTGCAGATAACTTCAGACATAGTAAAAATCAAACAAAACAAAATATAACCAATAAAAAAACAATGAATGCAATAAAGGACTACAAAAACAAGATAATAGTAAATCCAAAATGGTTACCATAATATAGCTTATCTTTGAAATAGCTGCCCATGCCATCAGATACGATAAAATCAAACAATACAAAACATAATAAAATCCAACCCAACAAAACAATGAGAATGATACAGGACTTGAAAACAACATAATAGGGAATTAACCATGGCTACCACTTTCAGAAAGAGATCCCCATAAATAATACAGTGTGTATTGTTATCGTCTGAATAGATGATTAGACTACTGGCTTTAGACCTGCAAAGGCAGTGAAACACTAAGCACTACAAGCATTAAATTGTATTTTACCTCAATAGTTATCATCGCAGCCTGTGTTTTTCCAGATCAGCCAGTCTCTTACACCAGGGGTGGGGTGGGTAGGGATGGATATGTTGGTTGACTCTTGTTAACCAGCCCTCATGCTAGACGGGGCTGGCATGTGGCTTTCCCTATAGTCCCATGCGTGCCAATTGGCAGGGAAGGCTTGCTTCTTGGTGACTTCTTCTCTTTCCCAGCAGTCCATGAATGGTGCTGACTCACAGGAAAAGGCTAGTGTCTGGCTCCTCTCCTTAGCAGGCAATTCACAGGGAAGGATTTCTTCTTGGTCTAATTTGCCTTTTTCAAAAACATAGGAATTTTCAAACAGCTTTGCCAATTTTTCATCTAAGATGAAATAAGAAAAATAAAATGTATACCTTTTTCATGAAGTTAAAATTTACTTTCAAAAATTACTATTTGTAAATATATTACAAAAATAAATGTTCTGTCTTCTTTGTCTAATTTGGTCCAGTAATGCCATATTATAAAATATAACTTTAAAATAATCTAGCACTGACAACTGAACAAGAGAACTATATTTACTTCACCATCATTGGTTGGTTTTCACACTGTGGACCTAGAGCCCATGGGGTCATTGTAAGTCTGCCCCAAGACAACAAAAGAGTCCTATCTGTTTGGAGTCAGTTTACTTGAGACTGCCAGGAAAGTCACGTTGGATGACTTGCCACCTTTTGTACCACATCTATGTTCATGGAACAAATTTGGTGTTGATCATATGTAAAATAAAACATATAACAAGGCAATAAGAGGTGTGTTGATATGAATTCCCATATGAAGAGCACAACCTGAACAACGTTCAGCTGCCAGAAGAAAATTATATAGGTTTATTGGGAAATATGAGTTTTAGGTTTATTAAATTAAACTGATCTCTGCTATTTATACTTTGAGGTAATTTTCTTTGAAAGGTATTATGAAGCTACATACACATGCACACACACAAAAAAACTCTTTTGACTTTTTAAAGTCAAAATTCTGAATTTAAGACTATGCTTGGTATTAGAAATACCAAAAGAATGTCATCAAAACTATTGTAAGGATGGAGACGTAGCTCAGTGGTAATGATTGACCAGCATATTTGAGGCTTTGGGTTCAGCTCCCAGCAACACACACACACACACACACACACCCCAAATATTTTATAAAGTGACACTAAATATTCCAGAACTTAAAAGCCATTTATGATTAAGTTGTTTAACTTTCACCACAAAGAACACATAGATGTTTGAGGCAATAAATGTTTAACCTGATTTTAAAATTATGTGAAATGTGTATCAAACATTACATGGTACTCCATTAGTATGGACACCTTTTTATTTTTACATCAGTTAAAAAAATAAGGTAGCTGACCCAGATAATACAAAAATAATTAAGGTGTTTAATATATAAAGAGGCCTGCTTTGATGTAGCAATAAAGGAGTCAAAAAGTTCATGCAGTACCTTTGTTATATAATACACTTACTGAAGAATAAAACAAATGGCAAGAGTATGGGATTAGTCATTTCAGATGATTAAGGTTTCAAACTGCATAATAAGTCTCTATGAAAAATCTGTTATTTAAACTCTTTATAATATAGTACACTGGTGTCTTTTCTTAGGAAGAACTGGCCTTTATTCAGTCTTTCTTCCTCATTTTGTACTGCATGTTCTTTTTTTTTTTTTTTTTTTTTTTTTTTGGTACTGGGGATTGAACTCACGACCTTGCACTTGCCAGGCAGGCGCTTAAGCCACTAAGCTAAATCCTCAGCCCCCTGCATGTTCTTTCATCATTAAATAATGGTAACTTAAAAAAATCTTTAATTGGGACAAAATGCAACATTGGCATCAATTTTTTTAAGTTTAATGTTATGGCCTGTAAAATACATAATTGAGGAAACCACTGCATTGCAGTACCCCAGACAACAGAAGAAATTGGAGAGAAGAGGTTGTCAAGAGAAAAATTGCTGGGACTGAGAAGCAAAAGCCAAGAGCTGAGATCCACAGGAGCAGAAAGAGCTGGTAAAGGAGACTGAAGCTTGTATAATGAGAGGGGAAGGGCGTGAAGCAGGCTTCTATCACAATAACTTCTCACAATGACCCTGCAAACTAGAAGCTCTTTCCTCCTAAGGCATTAAGTTTCAGAAAGGGCATCCAGTAGTGCCCAATGCAAGGCAGACGTTTATAGTGACAACCACAGCACATGTTTTAAGGTAACAGGAAGCTGGAGACCAGTATGCGACTACAGTGCTGGGAACACTGGTTAAACTGTCACAGGGTACACTGATCAGGGAAGACATTATACCCTCATAATGCATTTGTTTAAATACAGACCCCTGTAAGTGGTGATTCACAATGCCATCTTATTTTTCTAGCTACTCCATTTTTATTTGTAAATAAATACATGAGGAACTTCCCTGTTCTCTAGTAATCATTAACATTTTTAAGGAATTGGGATATACTAAGCAGTGTGCTAAGGCTTTTGAGGTAAGCCTTGCAGTGCACCTCTGCCACAGTACCTGGGCAGATGCTCATGCCTGTTCTAAAATGAACCTACTCACCACCCAACAGTTAGCAAACACACAGAAACAGAGCCAGAGTCCTGAGGACTGGGCCACATCAGGGAACCTCTGACCCCTTTTATTCCTTTAGATAGGATGCTAAAAAACTACCTACATGGGGACTCTGTAGGCAAAAATGTAGGCTAAATTGCTCCTACAATCCCTTGGGGAGGATGCTGATATTAGAAAGTTTATGTGTCAGTATTTGTGTAATAAACCATGTAAATTGCCCAAATAATTTAATGCCACCAAGTTTTTAAAGTATACCAAAGCCAAGCACCTGTTCTTTCTTTCAATATTTAAAACTATTATTTGAATTAGCAAAATAAATAAACAGAGCTGTGATGCAAAGTAACATTAGTATAAAGTAGTATTATTTTGATAAGCAGTGCATGTTAGATATTAAAAATGTATTAACCAAGCTGAAAAGAAAACAGTCAAGAAAAAGACATTTTGAACTTATTTTTTAAAGGTGGTTCACTCTCACCATTTTTTTCAGTTTCAATCATTTATTTTCTTCCTAACATTCAACCATAATTCTCCAGGCTATGCGTCTGCCACCATAGGCATAAGCCAAAAACCACCACCTTGCATGAGACACCCTGCTGTGTTGGACAGTTCTGACTCAACAGTAGCTCTGAGGATTAGTTATTAAAAAAAAAACAAACCCCAAAAAACCAAAAAAACAGACAGGTGTGGGAAGACACACCTGGCTGAGGCAGGATGATCATGAATTTGAGGCCAGTCTGGGCTACACAGCAAGACCCTGTCATGCACACAAAAAACAAATATCAAAAACCAAGTAACACACTGTTCAAAAGCGAAAGCTTTATTTTACTTCACAGATTCACTTTCTTGTTTTGTTAATTTATGACAAGAAGGAAAATAAATATTGTAGCATCAATTTTATTAAAGTAAAAATATATCTTAAAATTTCTTTTATTTCATGTACATTCTCAAACCATACAGTAATAATTTATAGAAAGTCTGCTGAAAATTCACAATAACAAAAGATGCAAAGTGGGGTAACAAATCACTTCTGAGAATTGCTTTTATCATGTTTTCTAATAATGTCCATAAGATTAGCTCCTGTAACCAGGTCATTCTGTGTTCGTTTGTCTTTCTGTTGTTCCTTCCTCTTCTGGTCATGAAGGTAAGGAGAATTTAGTAACTGTGGGGGAAGAATAGATCCTGTGGGCTTCACTCTTTTTGCAATATCCCAGAAGAGTCTTTTTGAACTGTTATTGATGAAAGTAATTGCTGTTCCATTCTGACCCAGTCTCCCCACTCTTCCAATCTGAAATAAAATACAAAGGGCATCTTCAAAATGCTCACATAAAGTCTTACTGTTCACTGAAATGAAGACTATTCTTTAAAGACACTGTACTAAGATTAACATTCAAACAGGATTTTTTGAACAATGCATCTCAATACATTTATGAGATCAATTTAGTGGGCTGCCACCAATGTATGTTATGAAACAGCTTACACAAAAAGAGTGGTCACACATAAAAATACATACTGCTTGTGAAATTGGCACCTCAGTTTAACAATGTGTGTGCAGGGGGTGGTGGGCAATGACAGAGATGTCTCTGAATGCCTGCAAGTGAGTTTTAAAAAAAACTCAAAGCCTTTGTCTTAACCACAAGAGGACTGTTTAGTATCCACAAGAGCATACTAAAGTGCCCTGATGTGGCAGACTTTAATTCATTCAGTTAATTCTCAGTTTGATAGATTTAAATGCACACAAGTTTCTGATGGGAACCCATAATGAGGTACTAAGTCTCCAAATATAGTACATAATGAAAATATACTGTGAAATGCTTCAAAAGATGGGAACAACACGCAGTAACAGTTAACTTCTTTTCATTAATCGAAAATGCAGCCGGGTATGGTAGCACATGCCTGTAATCCCAGCACTCAGGAGGCTGAGACACAAAGGATGGATGTGAGTTCAAAGTCAGCCTGGGCTATAAAGTGAGTTTAAGGCCAGCCTAAACTGCATAGTGAGATCCTGTCTAAAAAAAAAAAAAAAAAAAATGCAAATCTTAAAGTTCACATTTGGAAATATTTAAAAGAATAGGTTGTACCTATAAACATACAGGGTATTTTTACATTGTAAAAGAAGAAACCTCTAAAAAAAAAAAGTTGAAAGGAAGAGCCTTTAGGGAAAGAGAATGAGAAGTATATTTCAATATAAGCTTTTATTTTTACCTGATTTGTTTGACTAAATTATTGAATTGTTCCAATAAAAATAATATAAACAATAGCTACAATCTACAGATTTGGAGAAAGTATTTGCAAATCATGTATGTTGGTAAGAGTCTTTAGGGTAAGTAAAAAAACTTCTAAACATAAAAATAAAGAGAACCCAATTTTAAAATGGACAAATGTGTATAGACATTCTCAAAAGAAGATGTATGTACAAGTAGCCAACAAGCACGTATGAAATTCTGTTTAAGTTATAAAGAAAATGTAAGTCACACCACAATAAAATACCACTTTATACTTACTAGAATGGCTATAATCTAAAAGAAAGATAATAATTGTTGGCAAGGCTGTGGAGAAACTGGAACTTATATATTGCTGGTAGGAATGTAAAAGTAAAACAATTGAGAAAGTCCTCAAAATGTTAAACAGAGCTATCATGGGGGCCAGCAATTCTATTTCTAGATATCAATCCAATAGAAATTAACACCCAAGTGAACAGCTTAGGTGGTACATCCACAGAATAGAGTATTACTTTGCAATAAAAAAAACTGTGTGGTAGTACATGATACGACATGGGTGAACACAAATCATGCTAAGTGAAAGCAAGTCACTGAAGAACACACAGTGCATTATTCCACTGACATGAAATACACAGAAGACAAAAATCTAGAGACAGGAAGTAGACTGAGAAGAGGTTATGAGCAGTGTGCATGTGTGCGTACACATGTGATGTGGACGGAGGATGGTAGTGAGTAACTTTTCAGGATGATAACATTTTTCTAAACTTGACTTCAGCAAGGTTGTACAACTCTATGAATAAATTTTCACTTTAGATGAGTGAACTATATAGCATGTGGATAACATCTATTGAGATAATTTAACAGATACAGTTGTTAAGAAATAACTAAAATCATCTCCAAATTCTAAAATATAGCTGATGTTAACAAATGTTGTTACTTCTCCCAGAATCTCTCTACTCCTAAAACTAAAAAGTAAATACTACTCAGCAATTCTTTTTGTAATTCTAAATTCTAAATACACATCCTTTAACTTACCTATTCTATTAGCTATTAGGAATTGGGTTTTTGTTTTGTTTTTTGAGACAGCATCTCACTATGTTGCCCAAATTGGGCTGAAATGCTGGGCTCAAGCAATTAAGCCTCCCAAGTAGTAGGGACCAGACACACATATTACCACACCTGGCAGAATCCACATCGCAGAAACACTCACACAGATAAGCACATGAAGGATTACTGCAGCATTCTTTAACAACAAAAATACTAGCAATATTTGATTATCCATCAAAAGGTTATGTTAAATAGTAATAGTGCATTCATACAATACATTACTTTGCAAATACTGAAGCAAAACAACCCACATTAAATAAGTAAAAGATCACTTAAAAAGCTCAGAGGAGTAGGTGGACACACAGTAAGTATTCAATACAAGTTAACATTTGCTAAATTGTACCTATTATGTGATGAGGGAAGACATCTAAGGCACATTTAATAAAGTATGGTACAGAACGGTTGGTATGATGAGGTCCCATTACCTGTGTGTGATATGTACATGTAACTATATGTGCGTACACACATATGTATATGTATGTTTATATTTCCTGCACAGTTAACTGTGGAACTACTTAAAGGTAAAAAGCAATAGGAAAAAGCCTTTTCATTTAGTATCCTTCATTATTTGCATTATTTGTTATCACGTGGATACGTACTTTAACCACCTAAGCAAGTAAACAAACCAACAAGACCCAGAACTAGAAAAGTACAAAGTTCTGGAGCCATTCTGAGTAGAGGTAAGAAACTACAAACTCCCAATTCCTGAAGCCATTGCTGTTTTACAGCACATTACACAGTGAGTAACTGGGAGTCACAGAGCAGGTGTTGGGATAGCAAGAAAGGTTAAGTAATTATAATCCGCATATTCTTTAAAAAGCAAAGGAGTTTCATATTATTTTGGAAAGATTTCCATTCAAAATTACTAAAAAATCTGAAAGAAAGCAGACCAGTTATTTGAACTGCTGTGGGATACTCAGCTCACTGATAGGTAGGCAAATGAGGTGGTACCAAAAATACAAGTCCTAAAAGCACCTCAGAGGGCAAGTCAAGTAAATGTGGCATTCTGAGGTGATTCTAAGAACATCAGAGAAAGGCTCTGGCTGGCAGGACTGTAAGTGATGCCTGAGAAGGAAGACAGGCAGCAGGCAGGGAGATAGTGTGGCACTGAAAGAAAGCTCTGTTTCTGTGAGAAAGAGAAGCTACTGTTACCTTTGGTGGCAAAAGAAAGGAACAAAATTTCAAAAGGTGAAAGACTAGAACAAATAAGGATATGAAGTGCAGATGAAGACAAGATTCCTAAAAAACTAACACTGTACTAAAGGATCAATTTTATTTTGGTTAGATATATCAACCTAAAACAATCATTTTAAGCAGTTTTTTTTTTCTGATTATAAAGCAATTAATATGTTCACATAAGAAAAAATTTAGTACCTAAATCTTTTTTTAGTAAACATTTCAGGTTTTTTTTTTTTGTTTTTTTTTTTTTAATTCCCAATTAGTGTCCTAGGGAACTGACCCCAGGGAACACAGAGCTACATTCCCAGCCATTCATTCATTTGTGCATTCATTTATGAGACGAGATCTCCATGTGCTGCCCAGGCTGGGCTCAAATTAATGAGGATCCTATATATATAGGTGTGGCCACTGTGATCAATCAGTTTTTTAAAATGCATTTTAGGCATACAGATAGCCTTTAAAAACAAAAATTTTGTTTATATGCATGCATATTTTAAGAGTAGAATAGGTCTATGTCCTTTTTTAACATCATACTGACAATGCCTGACTCAATAAAACTCATGAACCAAATGTGCCCACAGGCAGAGCCTCTGTACCTGATGCACGTATTCATCCATACTCGAAGGCATATCAAAGTTCACAACCAGCCTGACGCTGATCAAGTCCAGGCCTCGACCCAGGACTCCTGTGCTCACCACAACTTCGTACTCTCCTTCCAGCAATCCCTTTCCAAAGAAGCAACAGGATTAAATCAGATTTTATTTTATATGTTTTTACGTAATTCTGACATCTTTTCTTTTTCAAATACTTCCTCTGATATTTGTACTGTATTTTTTCAATAAAGTCTTGTTACACCTGAAAAATGTTTGTACCTTAAATTCTCTCCAACCCCCAAGCAATTTATTCTATTAATTTACCGTGAGGCAAATCTTTTTCCAAGATAAATTACTGCTCTGCTCCAGACCAAACTGATCTGATTTCAGAAATGATGAATTCTGAACTAGTAATCCATTTAGTATATAATCCCCAGAGAACAGGCACATGGCTCCCAAAACACAGACGCCTGAGCAACAGGAATAATTAACTTCACAGTTATTGGCTGCCTGAAATTTTCACATTCTTAAAAAAGGTCTGCTTTAAAATCCATCTGGAAATACACTGTCTCTAGAAAATAAGGCAAAACAGATTTACAGGAAAAAGAAAACTGAGTGTCAAACCTTCAATATGTTTTTCCTTTCTATTTGTGACTTCTCCGAGTGTATCGATGTGCTATTTAGACCTGTGATTTTCTGCACTGCCTCACTTAACAGATCTGCTCCCAACTTGCAGCCCACAAACACTAACACTGGAGGCTTAAAGAGCTTCTTATCCTGAAAGCCAAAAACACCATTTAAAATTATTGCTATAGTTTACAATGAGAAGTATCTCTGAAAGCATTAATACAAATTAGTTAAGGAAAAGTTTATACATATTTTAAGGAAGAAAAAGGCAGGCTGTGTTAAAAAAACAACAACACATGTTCTTTAAAATATGTACAAATAGAAGCCAGTCTATAGCCCTTCACATTTCTGCATCATTAAATTGCAAACATATTCTACACATTTTGAGTGTAATTAATACAGTTCTAAATTCTGCTTGAGTCAATAAAAACCAGTTAGCTCAATACTATCCTTGCAAGTAACTACATTGCACATACTGTGTCACCCACTTAAGAAATTTCTGTTTAAATCAGTCAGAGTTAAAAATTTATCAAGAACAAGACACCCAAGAAATACCTTAAACCTCACCTTATATGTATAAAAATACTGAGATTTTTTTGAAAGTAAAAAATTCTTAAGGAATAATCTTAATATTTAAATTTCTATAAAAAGCAAAAGAAAAGCCAACCCCACACTTATTCAGTATGTTTTCACAAATAAAAGTTTATTTGATCCTCACACAAGTCTAATGGTGAAGCAATTTATTATTAAATCAATTCATCAATGTAGACCAAATTCACCAAAAGTTGCCTCTAGAAATAATTCTCTTAAAGGGTGTGGAAAATGCAAATCCAGTCTACAAAACATGGTTTACTGCTGTGTCACTCACATTTAAGATCTCAAATAACTTCTTCTTTTTGGCTGGGTCTTCTACCCACAGGATAATCTGACGCACACTGGGACATGGTAAGTTCTTTTCTCCAGAGATGATTCTCACAGGGTTATGCAGAAGCTGGCTTGCTAGTTGTTCTATGCTAGCTGGAATTGTGGCAGAAGCCAAAATGGTCTGACAATCATTAGGAATGTTTTCCAAAATGTCAAGAACTTGCTGTTGAAAGCCCATGTTTAGCATGGTATCAGCCTAAAATAAAAGCATCTTAAAGTTATTCTTGACATTATTAATCCTTGCAAAAACCATGCATATCCTAAATATCCTTCAATAAAAGATGCTACAGAAAATTATGGTAGATTCATATATTACAACATTATGCTGCCATGAAAAATTATCAGAAAGCCCTTTATTAGACAATGAATAAATTACTGAAGTAAAAATAAAAAGCAAAGTATAGAACACTATGTATAATGTACTATTTATGTTATAAAATGTTTTATGTATTTATACTCAAGAAATGGGTTTTTGGGGGGATTTCACTATTTTTGCAGTTTGATTTTTTTAAACTATGACTATGTAGTATACTTATAATAAAATATTATTTTATATTAAAAATGTACCATTGGGGGCTGGTATGGTCTTAATTTTTTGTACACTCCCAAAATTCAAATCTTGAAACTTTACCCCCAATCTAATAGTATGATAAGGTCAGGTCTTTTAGATGATTAAGTCAGAAGAGCTCAGCCTATGCAGATGAGATTTAGTGCCCTTGCAAGAGGCTGAAGGGAGCTGCTCCCTGCTCTTGCCATGAGCCCTGGCAGGAGGGCACCATCTAGCACTCATCAGACGTGGAGCCTGCTAATGCCTTTATATGTACTATGCAGCCTCCAGAACTATCAGAAATAAATTCCTGTTGTTTATAAGTTACCCAGCCTAAGGTATTTTGTTATAAAATATAGACTAGATAGGGGCTTTCACACATGAATACATTTCTGTCTTGCTTCTGTAACACAATAAATGAGTTAGTAAGCAAATGGAAAAAAATTTAAGTTAGTGCTACCTTTAAAAAAATAAAAGGTGAGGGCTAACTTGATGTTCTAATACCACTCGGGTATCTACAGTCTGGTAAAAGGTTATTTATTTTAAATTAAGGAATAGTATTTTAAGTGCCCACTAATGTACTGTGATTTAAACTTTAAATGCTTATTTTAATATTATTAATTCTATGAAATTTTTAAAATCTGAAATATAATCATGATAGGGTGAGTTTGATCCTGGTTCCACTTATAACCTTAAGCAAGTTAATTAGAGCTAGGCCTTAGATTTTTTTTCTTATGAGAATGAGACACAGATTGCGTATTCTTTATCCAAAATGCCTGAGTCTAGAAGTGTTTTGAATCGTGGACTTTTTTTTTTACATTTTAGAACAATCAAATCTAAAGACAAAATTTGTTTCACATACACCAGATACACCTAGCCCAAGGGTAATTTTATATAATACTTTTAATAATTTTGTCCATGAAATAAAGTTTCATGGTATGGCATTTTCCTCTTGTGTCATGTTGACATTCAAAATGTTTTGAATTTTGGAGCATCTGGGATTGTAGGTTTTTGGATTAAGGATATTCAACCTGCAATAACTATCTTGCAGTGCTGTTATGGGCATTAATGAGATTCAGTACGAAGCACAGAAGATGCTTAGGACACTGCCTGCAGTGTAAGTCTCAGTTTATGTTTCCAATAACTGTGGGCCACAAAGAACACACATGCTTGTGCACACACAGGCACAGCGGTCTTGCCAACACCCCACTTTCCTCCACAATCCCACAAAATCCTACATGCCCCTGCAGATGGTCCTGCATCTCCTGTCTTGGGGAACACATCTGGGCCTTTAGAAATGAGTGCCTTCAGCTTCTCTTTTGCAGGCGTTCTGAAAGTAGTCCGGAACTACTGTCACCGCTCCATCTTCCCACTTCCACTCACCATACCATCCACCACCCCCACCCCTCCTTAGAACCACTCTCTGAAGGACAAATCATCCCCAAGGGCTCGATGCAAAGACAATCTTCATCTCCCTTTACTAAATATCTTAAATGACAGAATACGATCACTGCAGAAGACTTGACAGATACACAAGAACTAAACTTAAACTTGCCTTTCTATCCCGTAATCCACACATGACCACAACTTTCCTCACTTTCAGTCTCCTAAGTATGTGTAGAAGTGCCTCTCCCAGGCCGGGGATTTAGCTTAGCGGCATAAGAGCCAGCCTGGCAAGTGTGAGGTCATGAGTTCAATCCCCGGTACCAAAAAAAAAAAAAAATGCCTCTCTCTACCCCCACACCTCCAACTTGGCTCCAATCCTGGGGAACAGTCTTCTTGCTTCCAGGCTAGTCACATCCATGACATCAGTTTGATTGTAACACATCCCTGCTTAAATCCTTCCAGGGCTCCCAATGTGTACAGATTAAAGTCTGAACTCTTTAGGCCTTTTACAAACTATGCACTGGAGAAAAGGTTTGAAAAGAAATCTACTAATTATGGTTAAAGTTCTAGGGATATGGGTCCTTCTCTCCTATTTCTCAGCTTTTCTTTAATGTTCACAGATAACTTATAAAATACAGTTACCAGTTCGAAAGGTAGAAGTAGCCATGAATAGCATCACAAGAAAATCCAAGAGAAAATATGACAGCATAGAAAATACAAGAATAGAAAACCCACATGTAGCAAGGTTAATTGTCATTTCATGAAACTTTTGTTTCATTTATATTACACAAAGACAACACTTACATACTAAATTCCATTTTTTGAAAGTCATTAGGAATCAGACCTTAGGAGAACTCTTATTCTTTCTACTTCTTTATCTATTTCCTATCTTAGGGGGATGTTAGCAGATTAAAATCGAAATATATGCTCTTAAAAAATTCTTATAAATAAAAGCACTACATAAATATGTTTGAGAATCAGGTGTGGTGGCACATAGCTGTAATCCCAATGCTCTGGGTGGCTGAGGTAGGAGATCAAAAGTTCAAGCCCTCCCTGGACAACTCAATGAAACTCTATCTCAAAATAAATAAAATACATGTGGGGCTGGGAATGTAGATTAGTGTAAAGACCCCGGGTTCAATCCCGAGCACTACAAAAACAAAGTGTGTGTGTGTGTGTGTGTGTGTGTGTGTGTGTACGTGTAGTGTTTGAAATATCAGAGCTTCTTACAACTAAAACAAAGCTACTCTGAAAATGCAATGGCAGGAGTTAAGCCTAAAGATAAGAAAAAGTGGTAAACATAAATGTGCCCTAATTGTCAAACAAACTTTGTCCAAATTTTCTAGAACTGATTTTTAGCATTGGCTGTATTTTTCTCATTACTTATGACTACCTTAATGTCTAAAAATCTGACTTCCATCTCTGTTACCAAAACTTTATTCTTACCATTCACTTACCAAATCTTCAGTGAGTGACTAACTGTGGTTCAAAATTTACATTCACTGAACATTTACTATATAGCAAGCACCTCTCCAAGTATAGCATATGTTGTCATCTAAACCTTGCCAGAAAGTCACTATTATAATCCCAGTTTTACTGATCAGGAAACCGAGGCATATTACATGATGATTAAGGGGTGGGGCTGAAACAAGGATCTTGGTGACTTGGTTTTAGCATCTGCATTATAAATATGAAGCTGAAATGCTGTGTGACATCTGAAGAGTCAGGCATGGTGGTACATGTCTCTAATCCCAACACTCAGGAGGCTGAGGCAGGAGTACTGCTGCAGTTAAGGACAGCATGGGCTATTATTTAGTGAGTTCATGGGCAGCCTGACTTACACAGTGAGACCCCTGTCTCAAAAAAACAAAACAAAAAAAAACCTACTTTTCAAATCATGTGCATATGGTCTTAATGTATGGTTTGACACAGAAACAAATGAGTCAATCAAAACTTAAAATATTCATATACTTAAGATATATATTTAAATTACAGCTCATAAGAGAATTATTACCACCTTCTTCAAATATTTTTGTCCTGATTTTTCTCCACTCTCAGAGGCTACTCTATTATCAGACTTCTTTATTTTCTGTCCAGTCTCTATATGTTGAACCCTCTCTTACTTACTGGGAAGGCCCATAAGCTCCAGAGCAGGCCCTTCCTGTTCCCCATGGGTCTTCCCTCTCTAGAAGATGGATACATTCCCTGGTCCTGAGTACCAGATATAAATCAAACACTCCTGAAACCTTACCTCTGGCCACAACGCTTCTCTGAACTCCAGTAGTAGAAACCAACTGCCAACTTAACATCTTCAGTTGGCTCTAATGGGACTCTCAAACTTAACATTCTCAAACCAGAATTTCATATTCCCTCCCTGCCAAACCTTTTCCTATTCCAGTCCACATCCCATGAAGTGGCATCACTGGAAGTTCCCTACTCATCTCCCCTTCATTCACGTACTTCAAATCCATTATAATTCTGTCGACACATCCCAAAGCTACTTGTCCCCAACTCTCTGGAAAGATGCTCCCATGCCTGTCATCGCCATCCATGACCCCTTCTCCTCAGGCCACCACAGGGACTCTTCTAGAGTATAAGTCAGGTGTTATTACTGCCCTGCTTAAACGCTCCAGTGGTTTCCCACCACTTAGAATGAAATCCAACATCTAAACACAGCCTAAAATCATACACATTTCCATACTCACTTCTCTGACTTTATTTCCTATCATTCTCCCTCATTCTCCCTGACCCCAGTAGTCGACCATCGGTTAACAATGCACACAGGGGCCATGTGCATGCTCAAAAAGGAGGAGCTGTGACAGAGGATGATGTCACAGGTAGTTTGGGCACTCAATCTCTAAAATGTCTGCCATCACTGCCTGAGATGGATCTTGGCATGGCTGGTTCCTTCTCATTCAGAGCTCAGCATAAACAGCCCCTTCCCAGGGGGTCTGCAACTACCAATCTACTCACTGCATTACTTTGGGTAGTGACATTTGTCTGTTTCCTGATGCAGAGAACTCATCTGGTATTGCTTTCTCTCAAAACTAGTAACAGTGCACAGAATACCAAAAACCTTAAAATATATCTTGTAAATAAATAAACATTTATTAATTCTAAACACTGAACAAGGCCCTAACTATATGTCAGGCAACCTACTAGTCAGTGTGCCCCATACCTCTCCAAAGTTAAGCATCACCGAGAATGAGTTGTTAACAATTCCTGGACTTTGGCTCAAACTGAGTGAATGAGAACATTCAAGTGAGAGGTCTGGTCTTGTATTCACTGAACATGCCAGGTTATTCTTACTTTTACAGAACCCTGGATAAATAAACACTGCACTTGATTACCTGGCTATGGCTGAGAATATACTAAGTGAGGTCTGTGCACAGTTCAACTAAGCAGAGGAAAGAAGGCCTACGGTCTGCTCAGGGCAGTGAGGAAGGTTTCAGAGGTATGATCACTTCCAGGAGAAGGTAGAACACTCTAGGGCCAAAGACAGGTCTCAGAGGAGACACAAGTGACACAACAGAATTTTCAGATTCCAAAGAAATTATCTTAGTTTTCACCCTTCACTGTTCCTGTGTCCCCCTCCTCTCTGCAGGAGTATCACTTGTTCTTAGTCCCTCTCTGTCCCTCAGACCACTTCACTTTACTGATTCCTCTTCCAAGCCAGGCCCTTTGCTTTAGTCTCTCAGCTCATTTCTCTCCAGCCTGTTTCCCTTAGAGAAATCATTAGACCAAGTGGATTCCAAAGCACCTTTCTTACATGTACATATGATTCCCGTTGGTCCATCATTCATATTAAATTCAGTGTTATTATTAGTAGTACATATTAGTACATTAGTACACTATTATTATTAGTAGTAGTAGTAGAGAATGTTTGCATTCCTTGGGTAGAGTTGGAACATTTACATAATATCTTAATTTTTAAATTTCCTGCCTCTTCCTTCCCTCCATATCTTGACCTTCTCATTTGAGAAAGATCTATCTCTCTACTCTCTATTATCTTTTATTTTGTTCTTTATTTATAATTTGGGTTTCTCATATAAGAGAAACCATGCAATATTTAAACTTCTGTATCTGATTTATTTCACTTAACATTCTAAAGCCAAGCTCAAATAGTTTACTGAGCTCAAAACATACCCATGTATCCTTTTCTGAGATTAAAGGTACAACTATAATTTATGGGGTCGCTTCTACGGCTGCCTTTTTTGTCTCTCATATTCAGTCATCAGAAGATCATAAATAATTACTTTACAGTGACTCTCAAATATAACCCTCAAATTCCTGTCCCTGACCCCTTTGCCCCTTGTCTGGACTGCTGGCTCCTCTATCTCACAGTCTCTTTCTTCTTTTAATTTCTCCTGTACTGAGCAGTAGAATAATCTTCCTAAACCACTACTTTCAACATGTTACACCCCAACTCAATAATTTAGAAAGCCTCATTGTCTCCCACATCAAATCAAAACCCCTCTGCCTCTGTTTCAAGGCACTCTATAATTTGACCCCACCCAAGCTAACCAACTCTGCTTCCTATTATTTCTCAGGAAAATTCTTCATGCTGGTTGGTTTCTTTTTTGTCCCCACCTTATCCACACCAAGCACTTGGACTTTCTGACCTTGCTTATGTTAGATTCTTCACTATGAATATCTAATCCATCCTCTATTTCCTAAATCTTTTTCCATTTTTTTGTGGCCTAGGTTGAATTCCATTACCTCTAAGAAGCCATTTTTATATGATGTCAATATACTTACTCTCATTTTTCTTTCTGACCTTTTTGGTCCTGAACAATTCACCTATCATCTACAGTCTTATTACTATATTAACAGCTTTCATTCCTAGTTGGCAAAATAAGGCATTCAGGAAAATTTCCAACCTTTTCTTGCTTTTGTAAATAAAGTTTTGGTGGAACCCAGACACACTCAGTCATTTTTACAAAGATTCTGGTTGTACAGGTTAGTTGCAACAGAGACGATAATGGTGAGTACTTTTGTATCTCAGTACATGGAGATAATGTTTGTGTCTTTACTTCAAGTTTATGAGTCTTGTAATTATTTATGATCTTCTGATGACTGAATATGAGAAACAAAGAAGGCAACCATAGAAGCGGCCCCATAAATTACACTTGTACCTTTAATTTTAGAAAAGGATACGTGGGTATGTTTTGAGCTTGGTAAACTATTTGAGCTTGGCTTTAGAATGTTAAATGAAATAAATCAGATACAGAAGTTTAAATGGTGTTCAAAACCTCTCTGCAATTCTGTCCGAACTTCCTCAGGGTTGGTCATCCTCTACCTAAATCATACTTCTGTGCTGACTTCAGCCCAAGTACCTAATCAGCATGATCAGCTCACTCCCCTCTAGACCACACAGAAACCAGATTCCTTAAATGCCAAGAAGCTGGCACTGAGCACAAGCTTGCTGAAGAGATACTTTTTAACCAGATACTTTTTACCAGTAAGCACAGCACTGATGTGCCCTATTGCTAGTTGAAGAAAATGAAAAGGCTGTGAAGAGCAGTGAGGATGAATGGAACCTGACTTTTAAGTTGTATGCAAGAATCATTTCTCAGGGACTCGTCAACAAAGGGAAGCCCAGTCACCAGCAGTCAGTCTGATGATAAGTGGATGCAATAAATCAGTTCCACCAGAAGGGCATGCCAGGACAATGCTGACTTCGCAGACCTTTTAACAGATTGAAAATATTATTTTACATCTCTTTAGGACTTTCTGGCCTATGAGACATTTTTGCAATTATTCTGCATCCTTGTAACTGCTCTAAAAGATTAAACCACCTGAGGTCTCATGGGAGATGGTGAAAATGCCCATACCTTGGTCTTGAGAGTTTTAGTTACATTTGCCTTCCGCTTCCTCTGGTATCCACTGCTACTTACTGAGGCCCCCAAAGCAAGCCAGGATGTTGTCATTAGCCAGCACCTGTGACCACAGTTCTATCACTGGGGGTAATATCAAACCTCTGCTCTGTCACTGCTGGGGGACACGTGGTAACACACATGTGCCCTGTAGACAGGGACAGTACATGCCCAGTGTAGACTGGCACAAGGTTCTGTGATCTCATGCTTGTGATCTCGTGATGGAGTATAATACAACAAAATATTGCACTTACTTCATCTTATTATAGAAGCCAAAAATACAAAATGCTCCTAGGACATATTAAAACAAAACAAAACAAATCACAACCACAGATGTCTATCTCTACACAGAAAAAATAAAAAGTACAAAAAGGCACCAAATGAAGCATTACTAGTTACTTCCACAATTCCTGTTAATAATTAAATGTCCCTGATTCCTTTAATTTTGTGGACAGATGACATAAAGCATTAAATAATTAAAAACTCATCACTGTGAATACAGCACCTGTTGAATTAGTGCCGGCTGTCACCTAGGAGAAAACGCTCTAGATTGAGTCAGTGTGCCACAGCTTGGCACCACACAGGAACCTGCTCAGAATGCTACTGCAATTTTTGCGAAATCTGTGCATTTTTTCCTTTGGGAAAGAAAATGCCCCTGAATATACAGTAAAACTATGTAACCATAATGTACTTCCCATAAATTATATAAAATTATGTGACCAGTGCTTTTTAAATGCTACTTACTTCATCTACCACTACAATTTTTATACCAGAGAGTTCTACAGCGTTCTGTTTCACTATATCCAAAAGTCGTCCAGGGGTTGCTATGATAACCTGAAAAAAGAGAAAATCTGAAAATTAGATAATATTCATTCATTCAATTTTTATTAAAGTGGTTAATATGTGATACTGTGTTAAGTACTCAAAATTCAATGATGAATATGTCAAACAGTTCCTGCTCTTGGATACCCTGTATCATAAAGGAAGAAACAGATACAACAAATAAATGCTAATGAGATAAGGATGGCAGGCCATGAAGGCAGAGATCTGTCTAGTCTTACCTAAAACATAAGCTCAAACCTAAAGGACTGGAGAGCATGAGCAAGGTGAGCAAGGTGAGTGATAGAGGCAGAAGGAAAGCATCTGTGACATTTCTGAGCTGGGAGGCCAGTGAGGGACAGGCAATGGGCACAGGCCTTGCAGGCAATTAGCTATTTGGTCTTGTGAACAAGTGCAAAGTTCGTAACCTTTTTGGATTTGTTAGTTCATTTTTAAACTAAGAAGCTGGGCGTAGTAATTTCTAAGGTTGCTGGAGGCTCTCAAGAGTTCTATAATATAGTAGTTGAAGTAGTAGCTAAAGTAGAGGTTCTCTGGTCAACTGAACTTCAGTGGTATTCCAAGCTCTACCTTGTAATGATGGTATGAGGCTCTGTCATCTTCTCCACAACTGGAAATGATGCTAATTATTGTGAGGATTAAATGAGATTGGTATAAAACAGAATTACAAATGATCTAATGCATTCAATTGTATTCCACTGTTCAGATACACACTGACAGGATGATAAAACCACTGAGAAGGTTAACATCATTTGCAAGTGTTACAAGATTCTTTGTCCATACAACTATAAGGATCTGTTTGGCTATTTCAGAAATACCACAAACTTTCAAGTCACTTTTAATATTTTTGGTTGAGTTCACTTCTTTTCCTCCTCTTTTCCTCCTTGCTTTAAAAACTGTAACTTCTTTTCATTCTTATAGTATTTTCCCTTGAACTTCACAAACGTATATAAATTTAATAAACTGTAAAGTTAATTAAAACTTACCTTTTCCTTGGGCAAATGTTTTAACATATTCCCTATAGTTATATGCCTTTTGATGGCCAGTACTTTCCATTTTTCTGAAATTCAGATTGTTGTTTATTACTACTGTTTTTATTCACTGTTTTTCAGATTTATGAACAACCTTATTCTTCATTCACCATGCATACCTTCCTTTCCGAAACCATCTTCTTTTATTGATAGAATATCTGTTTCAAAGGTCCTTTAAATGGCACATTGCTAATAACTGTCAGGTTTTTCTTTTTTAACCTGAAAAGCCTTTTATTTTGCTCTTGCTCTTGAAAAATGCTGCAATTATCTTTTCTTGTATGCCTTTGGTGAGGGAGCACAAGCTAGGATGAGGTGTGGGATGTGGGAGGGTGAGGAGGGGCCTCCACAGAGGGGAGGCTTGGGCCAAGGGTGGAGCCTAGTGAGGAAGGCAGGCTGTGTAGAGGGGACAGTGGCAATGGTGTGAGAGTGGTCTCTTGTAGGAAAATTGGTCAAACGTCTAAAGACAAGTGAGTGGCCGGTGTCTCCATGTCAGAGTTACAAATATAGAAAATATGGAAACAGAAAACCTGAAGCAAATTCCTATTGTACTGAATTAAAATTGAAACTCTCAATGTAAACCATGATCTCAGTCTTCAATAACTATACACACAAAAAAGCACACCCTTAGATTTATTTCCCAGCTCTCTCCAATACAAGGTACTAGAAACAGTGACAGCCCAAAAGCACCCACATCTTAGTTCCTAAACACTATTCCTTCCCAAAAGAAACCAAACACTGCTTGCAGGGAGGCATGATTCCAGGGCTGGGCAAGGAAAAGAATAAGAGAAGTCCGGAATGCTTTCTTTACACAGGGAAGTACTCAAAGAACGTGGGTACAATTGAAGGATACACAGACCAACTTGAAGGTGCTTCCAAAGGGCAAATCAAGGACAACTGGAGCATCAAATCAAATAATAACATAAACAGATTATAATCCTTTGAATAAAATGGGAAAACATGAATTTACACTGATATAAAGAAATGAATCAACTGAAAGTTTGATGAAGCACAAAAGTTTGCATAGCACAAAATACTCCTTCCAAAATATTTACTGAATATAAAAGGGGAAAAGTGAACTTTAGACTTGCTAAAAAGAGAAACTGTCACAAAGAAGACAAAAATCTAACATTGAAAAGAATGCAGTGAAAAGTACAAAGCATCTCTTCTGAGTTATTCCTAATCAGCTGAGGGATGTTCTTCCAACTAAGTGGCATATAAATCTCCTCCTTCTCTTCCTTCTCTTTCTTTTTTTTAAGGAAGAAAGGTTTAATTTGGCTTGTGGTTTGTAAATCTTAAAAGTGTCAAAATCATGAAAAAACTGGAAGACTGACAAACTGTTACAAACTGGAGGAGATGAGAATTGACAACTACATGCAATATGTGATTCTGAATTTTAAATTCTATTACAAAAAATGGGAAAATTATTAAAATGTGAATGGGCTCCAAGATATAGATGATATCAATGTTAATTCCTGATGTATTCCAATGAATCCATGCTCACTTACTGATTCAACAAATGTACTGTGGTAACAGAATAATGCAAGCTGGAGATTATCCCAATGTGTTAACTTATTTAAGAATGGAAATGCGAGAATAGTTACTTAAAAGCTGTTAGGATTTGCACATATTTACCCATTTGGGAACACAAGAATAGCTGTTAGAAGTTGCACATGCTCATCTCCATTCTATTCTAGGCAACAAAATAAATTCAGTGTACAAGCTCTCAGGAGATTGTAGCAAATTCTATTAACTTAATAACAAATTTGATGCCATGAGAAACATTTTTAGTATTTACTTTGTAAATCTATATTGTTGAACTTACAGTTTTGTATTAATAAAATCACCTTTGCCTGTCTTACATTTTGAATATCCATATTTAAAATCACTGATCCAATATCTCATTATCTTTTTATAACTTTTGAAATATCCCATTATTGATTTGTAATATCTTAAAATTATACTTTATGCTTTAAACTTGTCAAATACATTTCACTTGATCTTTACAATATTACTCTAAGAAAACTGATGTTCACCCTGAGAAGCTGTTAAATGCTGGGGCTACAGAGGTGGCTCGGTTGCAGAGCGCTTCCTGGGCATGCGCAAGGCCTGGTTGACTCTGCAACAGGGAGGTCGGTGTTGAACACCACAGCAGATGCCTGCCAGGTGACAAGTCACTGCTGTTCCCTCCTCCCAGAATGCCCCACCAACTCGCTGACATCTCAGTTTCTCCCCGGGGACTCCAGGACCACCCTAGCTCCCCAGAAGCTGGTTGATGTTCACAGCAGCTCAGAACTCCAGGACCCAGGAACTTGCACCAGAGCTACAGCTCACTTTAACTGGTCAGCATCTGTTTCGACCCTTTTACTAAATATGTGGACTTAAAAGGGTTACAGACATGAAGTTACTTATCTACAGACATACTACTACCAAGCACCAAAGCCATCAATGCAATGTATTACTTTTACATATTTTTAAGTATCAGAAAATATTAAACATACATAATAGCATAGTTAAGGAAAGAGATAAATTTTCAATTTTGACAACCATCATTTACTGGTTATGTATCTTTAGATAAATCCCATCTTTCTAAGATTCAAATGAACCACAAAAGTTAGGCTACACCAATCCACCCACAGAACAAATGTGACTGGTTAAATGAGATAATGGATGTGAATATATCCAAAAACATTTGACATATGATGGGGCACTCAATGCACTGTGTTCTTTTCCTATATGAAATGAACTTAAGTGAATTTAAGGCTTATTTGCCAAAAATTTAAAGACTACCTAAAAGCCTACTTTGTCCTCAAGGGGAAATAAAACAAAACACTAATTCTTATACAGTTTATGAAATTTGTCAAAGGCACTCTATCCAACAAGTGCTTACCTTGACATGCTGCCGCAACCGATAAAGCTGTGGGGGCAGCGGTAAGCCCCCTACCAGCAGCACAGTTCGCATGTGCCGCAGACCGCTCATCAGTTCTTTAGCTTGTCTCTCTATCTGAATGGCCAACTCTCTTGTTGGTGTAAGAATGAGTGCAGATGGAGTTTTGCTCTGCAAAGAGGTAAAAAAAAAAACAAGTCAGAAACACCAACAGTCAGTTCTTTCTGATGTGGACTAAATCTTCAGTGATTCCAGGAACATTTCCCTTTGACAGCATTTCCGTGACCCCAACTGGACATGAGCCCTTCCACCTTCTGCTCACTGAATTAGGATTTTCTCCAAAAGTCATCATAAATTGATCTCATTTCTTAAAACACAGACACACAATAAAAGACCAAAACTGGGGCCAGGGAGCAGTAACCAAGGTGGGAAATGGAAAGGTTTGCTCCTACAGGTAGTTGCTGGACTCTGCAGTCTGTACGAATCTCTTCTGAAGAGAAAAACCTGTCACCATAGGGATCTATCTGGTCAGAGCTTGGCAATTTACCCTGGTTTTTCTCTTTTACCTCTTCTATACTTCTTAGTTTGTCCAAAAGACTGACTTTTGTGGATGGGGCTGGAGATCTTCCATATCCTATTTTTGGCTTTATGATCCTCCAGTGTGTTTGACCTATAGTTTGAACGTCTAGTACTTTATTTTGCCTCACATTTTTAAATGTTTTATTTTTAAGACAGGGTCTTGCTATGTTGTTCAAGCTGGTCTTGAACCCACTAGGTAGCCCAGGCTGGCCTGGAACTCATGACAATCGCCCTGCCTCAGTCTCCCAGTGTGGGGATTACCATCACACCCACCTCTCACATTATCTTCTACTACTCTAGCATTCTCAATTTTTCTCTCTTATCTTTCCTCTCTTTGCCAACATGTTTCACCACCTTCCTTCACTGCCATAGTCAGAGCCTACAAACTCATCAGTGAACTTTCTATTTTTGGATTAGGGAATGCTCAACTAGAAAAAGTCTATGCAAATATTTCAAAAATAGAAAAACTCCAAAATCTTAAATATAACTGGGCCCAAGCATTTCAGATAAGGGACACATAACCTGTATTAATGAAAAATATTTAGTAAACTAATAATGTGTGAAAGTGCTTAATTCACTATAAAGTAACAAGGCAAGGACACATTATTTTAAAATGAACCACGGGTCATACTGAAGGGAGTATTTTGAAACTCTACGACAGAATTAAAGTTTTCTAAAAAGCAGTTTCCTCAAAATACAAATGCCATGGCCAGAGGATTTAGCTCAGCGGCAGAAGTGCCTGCTTGGCAAGTATGAAGTCAAGAGTTTGATCCCCTGTATAAAACAAAACAAACAAACAAACAAAAATCCAAGGAGGCATAATTGATATACACTACAACTTATCTGGTCAGCAGGATTTTTCCCCCCTGGATCAAAAGCTTATTCTTTTAATAGAAAATCTTTTTTTGTTTGTTTGTTTTATGTTCCGTAAGGAATATTTTAGACCTTCAATGAAGAGACCTTTGGTTCAAGACAATAAAATAAAAATTCTCTAAAATTATGTTCTGCACTCAAACTACTACCAGCAGCAAAATAAACTAGGAGTGCCAATGTCTACAAGTTAAAAATATTTATTCTAAGCTTCCAATTTTAACACAAAGATGAAACATGGTAAATACAGCATTTGTTTCTGAGAATAATACATGTGGATTCTATCAGTTACCTCTGCTAAAGCTTGAATGATAACAGGAAGAAGAAAAGCAGCTGTTTTTCCCGAACCAGTATCTGCACTGGCCAGAATGTCTCTTCCCAGAAGTCCCACAGGAATCATCTGCATTTGGATGGGGGTTGGCACCTCATAGCCAGACTTCTTCAAGTTGTGATTTAAGGCCTCAGGGAAATCACAATGTTCAAAGTCGATAATGGGCCTGGTGACCTCTTGCCCTTGAACTGAAATTCCTAGCTGCTGTTTAAGATTTTCAATCTGGTCCTCCTGAAGGTTTGAAATAAAAGGATGTTCTCTGTAGACATAAAAAGCAGTAAGTGGAGACTCTGGCTCAGAGCCAGCATTCTGTGGGCAGCAGAGATTTAATTTCTCTTTTTTTTCCTTAACTTGGAGAAGATGTTTTGCTTTACACTCCAAGCTACAAACATCTTCATCTGTCTGATCACAGATATACTCTCCATAACGGCCACAGACAACACATACGGGCTCCCCTGGCTCTGCCCAGCGCTGTGTTTTGGAAAAAGACTTCACAGGCTCTTCAAAAGGAGGGCTGTCCTTCTCATTCTGTTCAGGTGCTACCTGGCTACCCTCCGCCACCTGGTGAGCTGGCCTGGGGAAAGGACCCAATTCACTGCCGGCCCTGTCTGGTGCTGCAGGTTCTTTTGGAGCTAAAGTGTCACATGGAACCCCTCTGTCTTTGTCCAAATGACAGTCTTCGGCTTCTGGCTTGATTTTCTTAGCTACACAACTTTTGATGTCCTCATTAGAATTCCTCTTGATTTTTAGGGATCTTGGAACAAACATCCTTCAATATTCTGTTAAGGAAATTATATAATCAGCCATATTTTACTCTTAGTTTAATTCACATATACAGCAGCACATGATCACACATGTCCCAGGGCTTTGCCTCAAAGGAAAAGTGAAGATATCATGACACCACTTACACGAAGCTGTTGTGTGTGTCAGTTTCCTGCAGTGATTAGAGGCCTCCTCATACACATCGCAGTGAAACACTGTTCACTTCTAACACCCTGGGTCCTGACCACTTGCACTCTGAAGTGTCAGATATAACAGAAACCCTACAGTATATCCTTCTATTATATTTTCACAAAAGAAAGCTGGAGGGAGACTTCATAATTGGAATCTTTAAAATCAAAACCACAAACCATAGTGAAAAATGTTATTTTTATATAAGTGGCACTTATTGAGTGCTTATTTTGTCCTAAACAGTGTTTAGGCTTCACCTAATCTTCACAACTAAATGAAATAGGTTAGCACTACCTTATATATGTACACACAGATATACCTGTGTATTATGTATATTACATAGCATAAAATACATGCGTACTTGTTGTGTATATGAGTTCATTTAAGAAGACACTCAGCAGCTAGAAATTATCTGTCCAAACTCACACAATTGTTAAAGAGGCCAAGCACCCTGGCTTCCAAGTACATACACAATTTACATCAAAAACATTTCTGCAAAATAACAGTGACCGGGAAAAATACTTCAAACCTAATTGTGTAAATATCAACTACTATAATATTTTTCTTAAAAATTATTAGGATAAGCGGTCAGATTCCGTTTTCGGGGGGGGGGGAGCAACAGAGTGCCTAAAAACAGTATCCTAAGTCTCTGCTAGTGTCAAGGGTGGGTAGGGACAGCCCGGCGGTCTTCAATGGAAGAAGCGAAAAACCACCAGAGCTAACAGCCTGGCTGCCGCCTTCTTCTCGCCAACGCCCCGCCCGCCCCGGCGCGTTCCCAGACGCGACCCCGGCGTCGCCTCCGCACCGGGGGCGCGCACGTCACAGAGCCGCTGGAAGACCTGGCGGGCGGGGTCGGCAGTGGAGGGAGGCCGGGGACCCCACTGGAAGACTTCCGGCCGCCGCGGGCTTGAGCCCCGGGTCCCAGAGGTGAGGGCGCGGGACAGCATAGGACCCTAGGGGTCGGGGCCCGCAAACGCTCACCGTCATGGGCCTGCCGCTGTGTCCGCTCCTTCCCGGCGCTAGGCCGGGCTTGTGACGGACAAGACCAGACTTGCCCGGCCGACCGCGGCAGGGCTGCGGAGCGGCAGCATAATTCACTCCTCCGGATGCGGGGTGGGGCGGGGCGGGGGCGGGGCTTGCGTTGTTCCCGCCCCCGTGGCCCCGGGTGTGGGGAATGGTAGCGCTGGCTGGGCGGGCTGATGTGGAAGCGCGGACTTGGGGATCCTGCTGGAAGAATTTATGTAATCGAGTGGGCCGGGCCTGGTGGACTGACCAGACCGCCCGGAAAGACGCGAGAGACTGGGTGGCGCGGACCTGGCGTACTCACCGTGGGACGTTTGAGTGTGTGAGGGAGGAGCAGTGGCCTCGATGGGCCTGTCAACCCTCTTGTGCTTTTAGCTGACAAGAGTACGATTAAGGTGGCACTTTTGAGAGACTGGATAATATTTCCACAGCCGCCATATTTCATCTCGGCACCAAAAGAATAAGACCAAAACAGAAAAACCCACACCAAGTCCGGGTTCTTGTCCCCATGGGTTGCCATTTCTCTGCTTCCAGCCTCTGCAGCCGCCTTCCAGGAAGCTGGTAGTTAAGTGATGGGGACCCAGGAGAGGCTGGTTGGAGGAAGGAAGGAGATAGAGGTGGATGATTTGAGAAACAGCTGTGCTTGGGGATGTCGTATTTTAAAGTATTTTTTAAAATCTAGTATCTGATACATACAAAATAGTACATTTAACAAATATAATACTTAAAGCATGACTAGTAAAAAAGAAAGTGTATGAATTCATCCCGATATCTACATGTAGAAATTTATTTTTCACTGCCAAGGCAAACGGAAGGTCTCTCCTGTTGAGAATCTAGTCAGTACTGTAGCAGATATGATTTAAATGCTTTGTACATTTTTTCTTTATCAATGGGGCCATATTAAATTTATTGAATTTCCTGAGTTTGTAAGTCATAAACCTATAATTGAGCTCTTTTCTGGGTGTGTAACATTTGTAACATTCCTTTCCCATTGTAAATAAATACTCACTTTTGAACCTAAGATAATAAGTAATTCTGTATTTTTCTTTAAAACCCTTCTCTGTTTCCAATCACTGTAAGTTTATGCCCCCGACCCAATGCCTGCTCTGTGGGCGGGGGGGGGGGGGGGGTTACTAACAAACGTGGTAGACACATTCTTATCCACCTCGATAGCTGTGCACAAGTCTCTTTTGAACGTTGGAGTATCACTATTGGACCAGAAGGTGTGAGGGTATTCAGCTTGACAAAATGACTCCTTGCTGATTTAACAGTGACTATACCAATCTTTGCTGGCACCAACATTGGTAGCTCTTGCATCCCACATTCTCCAATCCTTGCCATAGTTAGACTTCTTACTTTTGACTAGTTTACCAAGAAAAAACAAGTACTGCATAATGACCTTAATTTGTATTCCCTAATTACTGATAAAGGTTGAGCCTTTTGACAGGTTGCTCCTTCATTCATGTCCTCTTCTTGGTCTAAGCATTTTAAGGTACATATTTTTATGTCAATCTATTGTCAATTGTAGGTATTGTAAATGTCTTTTTTCTAGAATATGTATTTCCTTTTTTTCCCAATATATTATTTCATTTAAAAAAATTTTATAGGAGTGCTTATATTAAAATATGCATATAGGTGATATCTATAAGTCACATATCAAAAAAAACTGATTTTCCTTAATTGACAAAAGGTGATTTTTTTTCATTTTGTGTATGAAAATCACCAAGTTTCTTCACGCATTTTGGGATATGCATTGTGGAAGAGACTGAAGGACTTTTACAATGTGGTTTTTTGTTTGTTTGTTTGTTTGTACCGGGGATTGAACTCACACCCTCACACTTGCCAGGTAGGTGCTTATGCCACTGAGCTAAATCCTCGCTACAATGTGGTTTTTTTTTTTTTTTGTACTGGGGATCAGACTCACAACCATGTGCTTGCAAGGCAGGCACTTATGCTGCTGAGCTAAATCCCCAGCCCTACAATGTCTTTAAAATTTAAATCTATTTTTCGTTGATACATGAAAACATAAAAATTGAACATATTTATGGGATACTGTGTTTTCAATTTTAAGAACACTTCTGACCTTGAAAACTCAAACATAAAAAGTTTTGTGACTAATGTCTATACCATATACTCCTTCACATAGTTTTCTATATTTGTGTGTAAAGATTTATTATTGTTGAACCATTTGAGAGCAAAGTGTAGCATGCACCTCTAATGACAAAGATACTCTCTCATGTACTCACAGAACAATGTTCAAATTTAGATAGTTTAACATTGTATAATACTAATAGTATTATATAGTCATCATTGAAGTTTCATCAGTTTTTCCAGTAAACTCTTTAGAACAATTTTCCTCCTAATCCAGGATCCAGTCCAAGATCTTTTCACTTTCTTTATGGTGTCTTTTAATGAATAAAATTTCTCAGCTTTAATGTAGTTAAATTTATCTATCTTTTTGTTGTTGTTGTTGTTGCTAGCAGGTTTGGTGTCAAAAAAAAATCCATGTGTACCCTAATGTAAGAAGTATTTTTGGAAAAGTTTTAAACTTCTGCCTTTCACATTTAAATCATTAATCCATATGGAACTGATTTGCATCTGGCATGAAGACTACATTTCTTTGTTTTCCAGTTGGCCAGCCAGCTGTGCAAATACTGTTTATTGACTAGGAACTTTTCTCAGGTGACCTTCAAAGTCATCTCTGGTCATATATCAAGATTCCACGATGCACGAGTCTGCTTCTGGACTTCCAAGTTGTGCCAATACCATCCTGTCTTCATTATTACAACTTTATTATAGGTTTCTTTATTCGGTTAAACAAGCTCTACCACTTAAGCCTCCTGCAAGAATGTCTTTGCTGTACTTGGGTTTGTCCTTTCATATACATTTTAGAATCATTTTGTTAGTTTCAAAACTCTTCATGTGATGATTGGAAATGCATTATTTCTATAGAAGAATGAGGAAGATAGACAAAAGTTTATTCACCAATAGCCAAGTACAGTAATGCATGTCAAATAAATCAAACCTGGCAGTTCATATTGTCTACGTCTTTATCAATGTTTATGTTCAGATTTGCCTGTTTGTTTCTCACCATTTATAGATAAAATAAGTCAAATAACCTCCCATTAAAGTTGTAGATTTATCTATTTCCTCTGTAGTTCCAGCATTTTAGTTTTGTGTGTTTGAGAACCATTTTATTTTAGAATGTTTGTAATGCAATTTAAAACTTAATTTATCATAGAATCTTAGATTAGAATGCATTCACCAGACTCCAGTCGCTACTCCTGTCACACTTTATAAACAAGCAGGTGGAATTACTTTATAGCACTCTGCTACATGACCAACTGAATTATTGAACACTTTTAGAGGGAGGGTGCTTGCTTTACAGGACAGTCCAGTTTTTCATTGGAGATCTCTCTGTGACTAGATACTATTTAAAGCATTTTGCAAACATTGTGATGTTTAATTCCCACTATAATCCTACAGAGTAGGTATTTTACTACTCCTTTGAACTAATGAAAAAACATTAAAGTAATTAAGCAATTACTTTAGTATAATTATAAGTAATAACCTATAGTCACACAGGTAATGTGTGGCACAGTAGTGACTTAAACCTACATCTGTTTCTTAAATTCTCTAGAACAAATTGTTTTCAGCTATTCTTTGTGTTAGATCTTCGATAATGTCCCTTTAATTTCCAATCAAGAGAAATGGTTCCAAGCACTTTTATTTAGTGTTCCTAGCACTTCCCAAACATTCGGAAATGTTAGGAAAAATTTAAGCTTATATCTTCCCTAACTCTGTTCTCTATTTCTTATTTTTCTCACAAAGCTTTGATTCTACTTTTGCATTCAGATTCCTGCTACTTTGGAAAAGTGGTAAATCTTGATGTGTGAGATGATTCCATTTTTTTCAATTTTTTTAAATGTATATATTTTTATTAGTACAAATTTGCCAAATATAATGATCACATGCATTATAGGGAATTTGTATCTGCACATAGTATAACTTAATTATTTTTTCCCCATTCCTCTCCTCTCCCTTTAGCTCTTCTTCCCCTCTGCATATATAAAAGCTTTGTTTCTATTTTTCCTTCCATTCTCTTTTTATTAATCTTTTTTCTCTTTTTTCCCTTCCCCCCAACCTTGTTTCCCTTCCCATTTGAATATGTTCTTCCTACTTCCGAATATCTGTCCTACATTTCGCTCCTTATTTACCCACTGAGATTCTCACACAAGAGAAACAGTGTGATATTAAAATTTGTGTTTCTGATTTATTTCACTTAATGTTGGATGATTCATTTTTAGTGTATACCCTAGTGACTTATATTTCCCATTATGAGCTGTGAAATATCAGGCTATATGAAGCCTAGTATCAACATCAACTCCTTCATTTTTCAAAGCTGATAAATCAAACCTCAGAACCATTCAGATCTCACTTATGGCTCTATATCACTATAAGCTCTTTTTAGAAAAGCTCAGATTGATTTCTTCTTAGGTCTCACTATAGAACAGTATAATTAATCTAAACTCCTGTCTCTGTTTTTTTCAAAAAATGTCTCCACTGAAATGCCTTTATAGTGATCTTCTAATTGTAGGGCCACAGAATACATTGCTTGTATTAGGTCACATGGAAATCACAGCATTACTAATGCTTTATTATTAAGAGTTATGATTTACAGCAGGGAGGGACAGGAAAATACCCAAGACTGACTCAATTAGACAAGAGCTATGGAATGTACACATCTTCCTTATCCATCCTAAGAGATTGCCTTAAGCTGTGCCTTAGAACAGCAAATGCTGCAGTAATGTGAGCTAACCTGTATGTTACTGTCATGCACTGTTGAGACATGTAGAGAAATAATAATGCATAGCATTCTTTCATCTCAGGAACCTTCAGTCTCATACCTATTAATTTATGGCTGCTGCTTATACTTTTCATCTGTGGGACTTGGAAAGCTTGTATAAATATACACCTTTTATAAATATACACGTTGAAGACAGAAGGCACAGAAGCATGGTATTGGACTTGCTGTTGAACCATTTTTCAATTGTATTATAATGAATCAGGTCATAACTTGCCTATACCACTTTCTGCCTTCAATTCCTTTTTCCTGATAAATAGTATGACCAACTATTTAAACTCTAAAAATTTATTCACTTATTCAACAGATTGAGTTGCCATGTACCAAACTTAAAAATATAACAATGAAAAAATCATATTCTTTATACTCGTCAACCTCACAGCAGAGGAAGGGACATAATTCCATGGTAAGTGCTATGCCAGGGAAATTATTGGATGTCACAAGAATTCACAGGATGGGTGCAAAAGCCAGCTGTATAATATCAGAAAAACTTTTCATAGAAACTGATATATAAAGTCTTAATAGAAATTGAGACCATTAAAACAGGAAAGAGAAGAGGACAGAAAGATCTTGTGATAGTATAGCATATTCAAGGACTGAAGCAAATTAAGTATGAGCCTACTTGGACAAGTTATACTGCAGTAACAAGTGACCCATGAATCTCCATGACAAACAAAGATTTATTTCTCAGTTATATTATGGAGAAAAGATTTTAGGGATGAGAAATATGGAGAAATGATGGCAGGAGTTAAAACTGAGGTAGAGAAAATAGCAGCTGAGAGTGAGGACAGCTTGAACTAAAGCAGTGGCAGTAGGGATAGCCGAAAGAAGACAGAATAAAAAGGCATCTGGAATACACAGTTCCTCCTGATTGATAGTGGATGGAAGGTGAAGGAGTCACAGCTTTAATATGCATTCATAGTTTTATAGCAACCACAAGGCATAACCTGCTAATGCTTTTATAGAGAGAAATATTTCAGTAATATCAACAATTTAATGTAATAATTTTAGGAATGTCTTACTCGTTATCTCATTGATGTTATATTTTTTTAAATCTCAGTGGTCAATGTTATTCTTTGTGACCTAATTCCTGGTATAGGTAATATTAACAGAAGCATGGAACTCATGACAGTGAGATTACAGATGAATGCAGCTCTGTATTCATCCTAAAAACTAAACTTATAAAGATGTTATTTGGTGATAGGGAAAAACAGACTGCTACTGTGCTGTAAAGTCTACTTTTGTGAACATTAGCAAAGTGAGGCACATGCAGTTTCACTAAACTCAGTAATACAAGGCTGTCACCTTGTGAAGGCACCATATGAAGGCTATCAGCACTAGCACACTATGAAACCTGTGGTGCGTATGCATTGAGGGATACTGTGCTGAATTTTCCCCTGCAAGATTAGACATGTTGCTAGAACATTACATCTGGAAAAGAAAGGGAAAAAGGAAAAGGAACATCTTAAAGCTTTTCTTAACTTAAATTTCTCAGCAAAGAACAAATTAAGGTCACCAATTCAAATATTTTTTACCTGGAAATAATTTCTTTTTCTTCTGGTTTTACTTGTTTAACTTCTCACACTACAATCATTTTCTAACTATACTGGGATCATGAATAATGTATTCATTATTGCATAAGGTTGCTAAGGGTTTGTAAATGTTATTTAATTTTTTAAAAAATCAATTCTTCGATTCATTGATTCTTTTTATTTAATTTTCTTCATTTCCATTGCATTAATTTCTGGTCTGATCTTTGTAATTTTCTCCCTTGTATGATCTTTGGGCTTGATTTGCTCTTCTTTTTGTAGAAGATTGAGGTTTGATATTAAGTTGTTTATTTGAGCTCACTCTGTTTTTCTGATGTGGGAATTCACCACTATAAATCCTTCATAAGACTGCTTTCACTGTGTCTGATAAGTTTTGGTATGTTGTATTTGCATTATTGTTTAATTATGGAAAATGTCTAATTTTTTCTAAATTTCGTCTGTGACCCATCGTTTGTTCATGTGGGTATTATTTAATTTCTGTGTGTTTAAGGCATTCAGTCTGGCCTTGTACTTACTTTGTAGCCCAGGTTGACCTCAAACTTACAGCAATCCTGCTGCCTCATCCAAATGCTGTGATTACAGGTGCCACCATGTGTGACTCTTGTGATTTCTTTTGTCATTGATTTCTAATATCATTGCACTATGGTCTGATAATATGAATGGGATAATTTCAATTCCTTTGCATTTACTTTAGCATGTTCTATGAGCTAGTGTGTAATTTATTTTGGGAAATGGGCTATATAACCTGTGTAGCTGAGAAAAATGTATATTCTGATGTGGACTGGAACACTGTGTAGACATCTACTAAGTCCATCCGTTCAAAAGTTTGACTCAGTTCTGGTATTTCTTTGTTGATTTTTTTGTCTAGTTTATCTGTCTATTTGTGACAGTGAGATACTGAGATTCCCCCACTGTGATTTTTTAATGCTTTTGATTTTTCACATCCATTAACATTAGTTTTATATAAGTGGGTGCACTGGGGTTTGGTGTGTACACATTTATGACTGTTATCTCCTTCTCTTGCATCCTTCCCCTTACAAGGTTGTATGACCATCTTTGTGTCTTATAATCAGTCTTGGCTTGAAATCAAGCTTTAATATGCATTCATAGTTTTATAGCAACCACAAGGCATAACCTGCTAATTGCAAATACAATAGCTACCTCCACTTTTCTCTGGGTTCTGGGTTCCAGGAGTATTGTTTTCCATCCTTTGATTTTCAGTCTATGAGTTTCTTTTGGGGCTAAATTTCTTTCTTTCTTTCTTTCTTTCTTTCTTTCTTTCTTTCTTTCTTTCTTTCTTTCTCTCTTTCTTTTTTAGTGGTACTAGAAATTGAACTCAGGACCTTGTACTTGCCAGGCAAGTGCTGTGCTACTGAGCTATTTTCCCAATCCAAATATGTTTCTTGCATGCAGCATATTGTTGGATCTTGCTTCTTGATCCACTCTGTCAGTTTGTTTCTTTTAACTGGTGAGTTGAAACCATAAACACTGATGATTATGCCAAGCACAATGGCACACACTTGTAATCCCAGCACTTGGGAGGCTGAAATAGGAGGATCACAGCCAGTTTAAGACCACCCTGGGCTGCATAGTGAACTCAAGGCCAGCCTGAAATATACGGCAAGACTTTGTCTCAAAACAAACAAACAAAACTAAAACATTGCTGGTTATATAACTGATATGTACTCACTTCTCTTTGTCATGCTGGTGAATTGAGACCATTTACATTGGTGGTTATAACCCGTATGTATTGACTTATCCCTGACATGTGATTTTCTTTTTATTTAATTTTTATTTTGTTTGCCTTACTTGCTGATTCATTCTTACTTGAGGTTCATGCAGTTGTAGTCCTTGTTATCTCATTCTAGAATATCCTACAGAACATTTGGACTGCTGATTTAGTGGTCATGAATTTCCTCAGGTATTCTTTGTCATGGAAGTATCATCTTTCTCTATCAATTGTGAAAGATAGTTTTGCAAGGTACATCATCTGGGTGGGAGGTTATTTTCTTTTTAGGCTTAAAATACTTCATTCTGAGCTCTCCTTGATTGAGAGTTTCTGTGGAGAAGTCTACTGTGATTCTGATGGGCTTTCCTTTATAGGTGATTTGTTTCTTTTCTCTAACAGCTTTTAATATTTTGTTCTTGTGTTGAATTTTTGGAATCTTAACTATTATATGCCTTGCTGTAGATTATTTTTGATCATGGCTAATTGGAGTTCTGTATGCCTCACTTATGTGTATGGAAAGTTTTCTGTCATTACTTCTGTGTACAGGTTTTTTATGTCATTTGTGCTGTCTTCTTTTTCATCGACTCTGATCAATTTTATGTTATTCTTCTTTGTATCATCTAGCACCTGATGGATTGATTTCTCAATTGCTATTTTTAAGAAAGCTTTCTTTTCATTGTTACTAAACACAATTCCATCTTGTATATCTGATATTCTGTTCCCTATATTGGCTCATTCTGCTGTGTATACTTTCAATGGAATTTTTAATCTGCTAGATATCTGAATATGTTTCAGTGTTTCCTCATGACTGTAAATCTGAGAAGCTCATTCCCAGCATCCTCCAAAGGTGACATATGTGTTTATTTTTTCTTTAATCACCATGAACTCCAGAAATTTACATGTTTGATGAATTTCAGTTCATTATCACTATTCTTTCTGAAACCAAAAGTATTCTATTTTGATAGTAGAACTCTCTTTAAGGTGGCTCCAGGTTCTCTTCTATGCACAACCTCAATAACCTTTGATAGTTTTTGTTTTTATGTTCTAGCTTATCTTACATATTTTTGCATCAGACTGAGAATCATCAATTTCTATCTAAAGTCTAGGTTTTCTGTTCCTTTTCACAGAAAATGGTGTTTATAAGACTTAGTCAAGACATGAGAGATGCTAATTACTATTAGATTGCCATAAATTTTATGTCTTTTTAGTGGATAGATCTGATATTTATTTTTTACAGTAGCAGAAAACCATGAATTAATTCAGTTCAACTTAAAATTCAATGGTTCTACTTAACTTCTTTGATTTTATCTTGGTATAACCTTTGCACTGAAAGGGTTGGATTCTATGAATGTCTTAACTTCTAAGTCTATTAATAGAATTCATTATTTATGAACAACAGTATCAAAATTATTACTACTGAAACTACCAAAAACAATTTAAAATATCTTAAAAAAGATGCTAGGTGGGGCCAGGGATATCGCTCAGCAGTACACGCACCTTCCTGGCAATGTGAGGTCATGAGTTCAATCCCTGGTACCAAAATAAAATAAAATGAAATTCTAGATGTGTTTCAATGAGGCTGTATGGTCAACTAAACATTTTATTTTATGTTATGTTAGTTTATCTTTTAAAAAATATATCAGTTTTGGGGCCGGGGATTTAGCTTAGTGGTGTAAACGCCTGCCTGGCAAGTGGAGGTCATGAGTTCGATTCCCCGTACCAAAAAATATATAGATATAGATATATACTATATCTCTGATATTATATATATATATATATATAAAATATCAGTGTGATATGACTCTTTGAATTTACCATCGAGTGAACTCATGACCTTGTGCTTGCCAGGAAGGTGCTTATGCCACTGAGCTAAATCCCTGGCCCTGACTTTTGAATTATTTTGGGAAGATACCAAGAAGAAAAATAGCTGCCTTGAATGGAACCACTAGTCTCAGATTGTTGAGAAATTTCCACATTGATTTCCACAGTAGTTGCACCAGTCTACTTCCACTAACAATGCAAAGCAGCTCCTTTTCACCTACTACCCTGCCAGCATTTGTTATTGGTTGATTTTTCTGATAATAGACATTCTTTCTGGGGAGAAGTGGAGTCTCAGCAATGGTTTAATTTACATGCCGCAAATGATCAATGATGTTGGACATTTTTTCATGTGTTTTATTTATTATCTTCTTCACCTAAGAAGTGTCTTTTTTTTCCAGATGTCCATTTTTGAATTGGGCCATTAAATGTTGAAGGTCTGATTTTTTTGTGTTGTTTATATCTCTAGATAGTACTCCTCTGTCTAAGGAACAGCTGGCAAAAAACTTTTTCTACACTGTGAGTTGTCTTTGAACCTTGTTGATGGTTTCTCTTGCAGTGCAAAAGGTTTTTAATAAGATGAAATCCCAGTTGTTCATTCTCTATAATTGTTCCTGTACTATTGGGGTTTGTTCATAAAATCTTTGCCTACCCAAATGTCTTCATGAGTTCTGCCTATTCTATCTTCCAACAAATTTGGTGTTTCTGTTTTAGTACTTAGATCTTTGATCCATTTTGATTTTAATTTAGATATGGGTCTATTTTTAATCTTTGGCAAGTAAAAAGCCAGCTTTTCCAAGATCATTTATTAAAGAGATTATCTTTCATCTAGTGAAGGTGTTTGATATTATTTGGTGTATGCAAAGTGGCTAAGTATGTCTGGAGTTTTTTCTGCGTCTTTTAATCTGTTCTATTGATCCTTGGATCTGTTTTTCTTTTCTTTTTGCCAATACCATGGCGATTGGATCACAGTAGCTTTATAATATAATTTCAAGTCTTGGATTGTGCCTCCTGCATTGCCTTTTTTGCCCAGAGTTGCTTTTGATATTTTAGGTCCCTTCTGTTCCCAATGAATTTTAGGATTGCTTTCTCTAATTCTGTGAGATATGCTGTTGGAATTTTGATGGGAATTGTGTTAATCTTTGAAGTACAGCCATTTTCACTATATTGGTTTTCTCTAACCACATGCAAGAGGTATCTTTTCAATTTCTGATATCCTCTTCAATTTCCTTTTTTAATATGGTTTTCAATGTAGAGTCTTTTACTTCCTTTTTTTAGATTGATTCCTAGGTGCTTCATTTTTTTGGATGTTATTATGAAAGGTGTTGTTTCCTTAATTTTTCTCTCAGTGAGTTTGTTGTTTGTATACAGGAAGGCTATAGAAATTTAAATGTTGGCTTTGTATCCAGCTATGCTACTGAATTTGGTTATTAAACCTAAAAGTCTTTGGGTGCAATTTTTGGGTTCATCTATGTAGACTATCATGTCATTTGCAAATAGTGATATTTTAAATTCTTCCTTTCCTACCTTTATTCCTTTTATTTCTTTCTCTTGTGTAATTGCTTTGGCTAATGTTTCCAGAACTATGTTGAATAAGAGTGGTGTCAGTAGGTACCTGTCTTTTTCCTGATTTTAGAGTGAAAGCTTTCACTTTTTGTCCACTTAGTATCATATTGGTTGCTGATTTGTCAAAAATGGCTTTCATCAGATTGAGATAAAGACTATCTATTCCAATTGTCTGTAGAGTTTTTTTTAAAATCATGAATGGGTACTGGATTTTGTCAAATGCTTTTTCTGCATTGATTGAGATGATTGTGGTTTTTATTCTTGGTTCTATTTATGTGGTATATTACATTCATTGATTTGTGTTTGTTGAACCATTCCTGCATTCCTGGGATGAATTCTACTTGGTAATGGTGTATAATCTTGATGATTAGCTGCATTGTGTTTGCCAGTATCTTATTGAGGATTTTTGCATGTATGTTCATTACAGAGGGTGACCTAAAGTTCCCTTTCTCAGTTTGTGTCCTCCTTGTTTTGGTTTTAGAGTAATGCTTGCTTCCAGAAATGAATTTGAAAGTACTACTTTCCTTTAAATTTCACCGAAGTGTTTGAGAAGTAGTGGTATTAGGTCTTCTCTAAATTTCTTGTAGAATTCAGCAGTGAATTCATCAAGGCCTCAGCTTTTCTTCTTTGGTAGGTTATCAGAATTGGTTTAGAATTTTTATAACTTTTGATTCATATGTAACTAGAAATCTATCCATTTCCCCCTGCATTATCCATCTTATTAGAATACAAGTTCTTAAAGTAGGTATAGAGGGTCTTCAAAAATTTCTGCAGGATCTGTTGTGATTTTATCCTTTTCATTCCCAGTTGCATGGATTTGAATCTTATTTCCTTTTTATTTTATAAGATTGGTGTCTTAGTTGCTTTTCTCATTGCTAAGACCTTATACTCAATACCCAAAGTTAAAGGTGGAAAGGTTTATTTAGCTCACAGTTTTTGAATGTTTTAATCCATAATCAGCTGACTCCAAGGCACAGTGCAACAGTTTGTGGCAATGGAAAACAGCAAAAGCAACAAGGCAGCAGGAGACAAGCCTCTTTCTGTCCCTTATAGGGAGTCTAGTGGGATCAGGGTGGTGCCAATCTAATCAGTGGACTGATCCAGCAACCACCCACGATTAATCCCAACATTCTTAATCCCAGAATTGCACTACCAGTCAATCACACACTCTAGATTCAGCCACATCTTAAAAAGGCAAATCTAAAATTGTGTGAGTCTTTGAGGAAACAGCTAGACAAATTGTAACATTCCACACCTGGCCCCCCTAAAGACTCATACATATCCCCTCATGCAAAAAGCATTTAATGCTCAAAATCCTGACAGTTTCAGCATTACCAAAAAGTCTAAATCCAAAGTCTCCTGTGATATTTAAGGCAAACTCTTAGCTGTGAGCCCCTGTACAAATAAAAAGAAAGTTAAACATTTCCAACATTCAGTGGCACAAGGTAGATATTTTCATTCCAAAAGTTACAAATGAGGATACAAAGGAATGGGAACAAAGCAAGTCCAAAATCCATCAGACCAAACACTAAGTCCTGTGGTTCCATGTGGAGCATCCAAGGCAATTTATGGCCAGATGTAAACTCCAAAGGGCTTGGTTGGCTCTATCACTATGGCATTTCTGGTGGTTGTAGCTCCCATGGCCTCTCTCTGGGGCCAGCTTTGATCCCACCTTCAGTTTTCCTTAGACAATCCACATTCCTGGCTTCTCCAAGCTTCTGGAGTCTTTACTTTTGGCTTCACACACCACTTCACACATTTCCCTCACAGGGGCACATTACCTGGCTTCCCAGGCCATCTGATATCTTTGTGGAAGCCTTTCTAACCCCACAACTCTTGCATTCTGCATGCTCCTAAAACCAGTGCCATGTGGATGGTGCTAAGTTCTGTGCTAGCTGGAACAGTAACCAGGATTTCCTCTCTCTTAGCTGTAGAAGCCTCTCTTAGCTGTAGGGGCCTGGATCACTGAGCACTCTAAATCCAATTCTGAAGAACAAATTCTCTAGGCCACCACCATTCTGGAACATGTGCAGCTGCCACAGTTCTGGAACACGGTGTTCTGCGGCTATCTCCTTAAAGCAAAATCTTTCACTTTTGCAATTTTGAGGCCTCAAAGAGTAGGATCCTGCTGCTTCTTGTGATACCCTCAGGCCATCATTTCTATTCTCCTTTTCCTTCTGAGTAATTAAGACCTCCCCTGCTCTGTTTTTGCAGTCTACAGCTGGGAGCTTCCTTTCAGGCAAAACTCGGATCATTTTAAATCATTAAAATCATTGCTGAGCTCTTTGCTCTTGATTTGCAACATAAATCTGGCTGAAAGTCCCCAACAGTAGCCATGCCACTGCTTCAACATTCAACTGCCTTGGAATTTCTTCTGCCAGATTAGTTAGTCCACCACCCTTAATCTCAGTCTCAGGCAAAGTCTCTGGACATGAGCAAGATGCAAACAAAATTTCCATCAAGCCATAACATACATAGTCTGGAGTCCAACAGCCCATGTAATCCTATTTTCTAGCAGAAACCTCTTGAGCCTGGTCTCTACCAGCAAGATTTCTATCAGCCTTGTGCTCTCCTGAACTCTGACCAGAATGCCCCATACAGAACTGCCTAAGGTGTTCCAGCTCTACTTCTCAACTAACATCTCTAAACCTTTACAATCTTTTTCCACAACCATTCCCAAAGGCCCATGATTAGGTACATAATTAGGTATAGTCACACAAACAACTCCATTTCTCTGGTACCAAATTCTGTCTTAACTGACTTTTGTCATTGCTGAGACAAAATGCCTGATGCTCAAAGGGAGAAAATTTTTATTTAGCTCACAGATATTAGAGGTTTCAGTCCATCTTGGTTGGCTCCAAAGCAAGGTAGCACATGGCAGAAGACAGACAGTAAAAGCAACTGTGAGTGCTGGGGCTATAGCTCAGCAGCAGCACAGTACCTGCCTGGCAAACACAGAGTTCTGAGTTTGATTCCTGGTACACACACACACACACACACACACACACACAAATTAACAGTGTAAGAGGGAAGAGAAAATCTCTTTCCATGCATTGTATTTTATGCTGACTGTCTACCTTAGGGTGGATACAGCACTCACACCTGTAATCCCAGCATTATACTGTGAATTAGTCACAAACTTTATAAGACAGCCCCTATGATTGCATGAGACTTTGGGGGGACATCTAAACACAAACCATAACAGTTAGTTAAGGGTTCATTGATTTTATTTAGGCTTTCAAACAACCAACTTGTTAACTCATAATTCTTTGTATTGTTTTACTAGTTTCCATTGCATTAATTTCTGATTTGGTCTTTACAGTTTCTTCCTTTGTATGAGTTTTGGGCTTAATTTTTTTTCTTTTGTAGAAGCTTGAGGTGCAATATTAAATTGTTTATTTGAGCTCATTCTACTTTCCTGATATGGGTATTCAACACTATAAATTTCCCTTGAAGGACTGCTTTCATTGTGTCCCACAAGTTCTTGAATTTGCAACAATTCTCCTGCCTCAGCCTCCCAAGTGCCAGGATTACAAGCATGTTCTAGAACTTCTGGATTTTCTATTGACTTTTGAGTGTTGACTTTATAACTTGCTACACTACTGAATTTGGTTATTATATCTAAGAGTTTTTTGTGGGGGTTTTTGGGGTCTCCTATGTTATCTGCAAATAATGATAATTTAATTCCTTCCTTTCTGTCTTTGTTACTTTTCTTTCATTGCTAAGATAAAATACCCAATACTCAATGTTATAGGAGGAAAGGTTTATTTAACTCACCATTTATGTTTTCAGCCCATAATCTGCTTGCTCCAAAGGCAGGACAGTACATGGCACATAACAGAAAGGCAACAATTCATAGTGTTGGAAGGCAGCAAAAACAAGTGAGGAGAGAGGGCAAGCCTCTTTCTGTACCTTATATTGTAAGTATGCTATCCTTAGGGTGAGTATAGCACTCATATCCTTCACCCCAGCATTAGACAATGAATCAATCACAAACTGTAGTTTGAGCTGCCTCCAAAAAAGCCTGCCCCTCATGACCACATGAGGCCTTTGAGGTCTCCAGACAAATCGTAGCTCTTTCCTATCCTTATTCCTTTTTTCTTTCTCTCTCTCTCTCTCATCTAATTGCTGGAGATAATTTTTCAGAATTATATTGAATAAGAGTAGCTTTAGTAGATATCTTTGTTTTTTCCTGATTTTAGAGTGGAAGCTTTTGCTTTTTGTCCATTTAGTATGAAGTTGGCTGCTCATTTGTCATAGATGGCTTTTATCAGATTGAAATAAAGACCATCTATTCCCATTTTCTGTAGGGTTTTCATCACGAATGGTTATTAAACTTCATCAAATGCTTTTTTTTTTGCATCTATTGAGATGATCATGTGGTTTTTATCCTTGGTTCTATTTATGTGCTATATTATGTTCATTGATTTGTGTTTGTTGAAACATCCCTGCATACCTGGAATGAATCCTACTTGGTCATGATATGTAATCTTGATGATTAGCTGCATTGTGTTTGCCAGTATCTTACTGAAGATTTTTGCATCTATGTCCATTAAGGAGAATGGCCTGTAGCTCTCTGTTTTGGTTCCAAGATTGAGTTTAGGAGTGTTGCTTCTCTTTAAATTTCATTACAGAGTGTGAGGAGGAGTAGTATTAGATCTCTAAATTTCTTATAGAATTCAACAATGAATCTGTCAGGACTGGAACTTTTCTTTGTGGGTAGTTATTTAAGTACTTGTTTAAATTAGACATTTAAAATATACAAAATAATTCCTTTGTATGGTTATGTCACTAATTCAATTCAAAGACAGCTTTTAGCTTTTGATATTTTAGAAATTTTTTTGCTTTCCATTTTGAGTTAGTAATTTATCACTATGTAAAGCATTTGCATGTTTTGAAATAAAATCTACAAAGCAATGTGTACTCTGAGCTGTTTAGTTTTCATTCCTGATCTTTTCCTATAGGTTCCTTTAAAATGTTTTAAAAATCTGATTAAAATTGTTATCTATCTTTCCAATTTTGCAGATATAAGAAAATACTGTCAAATGCACAGATATGTGGTCCACATTTTAAATAACAGGAACTGATATTTTTCTATACCTATTTAATTTTATAATATATCCCAAAGATTACTTCAAGGCAATATATAGAATTATTCTTCATTCTTCATTCCTTTCCTTATTCCACTGGTTTTGTACTATAGCTGTCTCCTGTCCATAAATATTTTGCTTGTTTGCAGTTCTTTGCTTTTACTAGTAAGTACTGCATTGTGCAGCCTTTCAATAGCTTCATAAGCTTTTACTGTATAATTGTGTTTGTACAACTGCTCTAATGAATTTCTTGATTTTATGGCATGGAGTTTCACACACATAAGGTAAAACAAGATATTAAAAAAATTGATTCTTGAGCTGGGAATGGAGCTCAGTAGTCCTGAGTTCAATCCCAGTGCCACACAAAAAATTGATTCTTTGAAACTCCACTGACTGTAAGATACACTGTTATTCTATGTTCCATCAAGAAAGAAAAAAAACCCTTCCAACTATGGTGTTAAATGATTGTAAAATATGAATTTCAATTTCATCTAGTGAAAATTTAGAAGTGACAAGTATACATCTTAAAATTTAAGAAGTTAGCATCTCATGTAAGCTCCATTACAACATGAAAGGGCGATACAACTAACATAAGCCCCAGGAGGGAATACACTTTGTCTTCTTTTTTGCTCTGTTCTTAGCCCCTGAACTATGCCAGCCACATAGTAGGCACTTAATAAATATTTGTTGAATAAATGAATGAGCTCACACAGAAGAAACTCGGAAGCACAAAAATTAAGTAACCAAAGTTGGGACAACTGTTTATAGCAGACCCTAAATTTCAACCAGCAAAGTCACAGCTTATCCTTGCTGAAATCTCCACAATGAATCCAGGATCTCCAAGGGCCTTCAACAGTCCTATTGCTCGTTTCTGGTCAATTTGCACTTCCACTCACAGCAATAACTCTTGTAAACCATCACACCCTCCAAGCTTCAATGGTCCCCCCAATCTCCCCCAGCCTATTCCCTCACTCTGAATAAAGAACCTTGCCTCCTATTCCATGAGCAACATGAAGCTATCACAGAAGCTTCACCAAACAAACACACAGTTCTGTCACTGACTCCTTTCTGCTGCATCAGTTAGCTTTAAGCTTGGCCTTCTATAAGAAAGCATCCCAATTAATTGGGGTCTTTGCCCTCATGCATTTATTGAAATTTTAATTTTTCATTGTATAAAATTAAAAGGTACAAATTTCCCTCCCACTCTTATCTCATCCACTTTACTAGTTTCTTTTTTTTTTGGTACCAGGCTTGAACTCAAGACCTTGTGCTTGCAAGCTAAATCCTCCACTACTTTACAAGTTTCTAAGTGGCATTTAAAGCTACAGGACATGACTCAGAGTGGGTACAGAGAAAGGGCCCTTACAGGTTGAGGAGAAGACAAAGGATCTGGCGATGGATCTGAGACTAGACGTCACTAGACAGGAAAACCTGGAGATTTTTTTTTTACCCTGTATCCCCAAAGAAGAAACTACTTGTTAAGGAGAGAGTCTGTCTAACACTGCTCATATAGCAGTAAAATAAAAACAGAGATGACCATGGGGTCTGGCGACATGGAAACTGTCAGTGACTTGGACAAGAGAAGTCTCAAGGGAAACAGACTGAGGAAAGAATGTGAGGGAAAAGGTTAAGTCAGTTATGCTGGCAACTCACGAAGTTTCCTTAGGGAGGGAAGCAGAGAAGCTGGCTTGGGACTGGAGAAACATGCATGATCGAGACACATTTCTTTTTTTGTTTTTAAGTCAGAAGTTATTGCAGAATATTGTTTGCTGGGAGAAATAAACCATGAACAGGGGAGAAGTTGATGATAAAGGTGAGAGAAGAATAATTGTCAGAGAAAAGTCCTTAAAGGCACCAGTTTTACATAGAAACTAGAAAACAAACAGAAGTATTAATCTTTGAAATGAACCAGAGCATTTGATCTTGTAGAACTAGGTGGTAACTTACCATGGGTATAAAAATGTGGGTTACAACAGGCAGCCAGCGTACCGCTCTGATAAGTGGCTGTGGCCACCCCAGGGTGAGAACAATATCAGCGTTTCCTGAGATCCTCACCCTGGTGGAACTGGGGGTGCTGGGAAAACAGGCAGCCAGCTCACCGCTCTGGTGGGCAGCTGTGAGCCTCCCGGTGCACGGGCTAAGAATCAAAAATCCATCTCATCACCTCCCCCCCCCCCTCAGCAAGTGAGAGCCAGAGATCTGAGCATCTCTTGCGAGTTTGACTATATGTAATATAGCAAATAGGGAGAATTTTCTTCTGCCATCTCTTTGAAGGCAAATATTTTTATCTGTTTTGCTCTGTTCTGATCAATGGTATTGCTCTAGTTAATATTCTGTTTTTATAATTTTGGTATTTCCTTTGATATTGTTCTACCTGATTGAAGGAAAAGCTACTGTGAAGAAAACCAGATCTACTATTGTACCTATTGCTGTTATCCTGGTAACCTGCTGTGAGGTTCTGTGCCAATTTCACTGCACTGCCTCAATTGGCTTTGTCCTGTCTTGTTCTGCTGTATTTTACTACCTTCAAAATAAATAAATAAAATAAAAATAATAATAAATAAGAAAAAAAGTAAAAGCAAAACAGTAAGGTACTGAGCAACCTGAAATATGATATAACCAAACAGATAATGGAATTAAAAAGCAAAAGGAGGAAAACAAAGTGCTCTAAAGGATGTAACTGCATGTATCTTTAAGTGTGTAGGATTGATAACCATGTTGCTAAGTTTTTGTTGCATAGGTGAACAAAACTGTTTGCAGTCTCACTTTTTGAATGTCCACTTTGTATGCTTTAATTTTGTAACTTGAACAACTATATCCAAGAAGACAATATGTATCAACTAGTGATTTCTTACTGTTTATTTTTTTTTGAAATTTTGTATTGTTTCTACCCTTTTTTCTGTTTTGCTTTTTTTTCCCTTCTCTTTAAATAAAATTTTTTAAAACTGTAGGTTGCAGTTTGGTTGATCTTTGTTTGCTTTTATTATTTATTTTATGGCTAAAAAAATGTTGATTAGGTGGGACTATAATTGAGTTTGGGAAGAGATCAAAACACAGAAAATGTGAATTACTCTTCCTCCACCCCCCCTGCTGAGGAATGAACCCAGGGCCTTTCACTCAGCCACATCTCTAGTACTTCCTCTATTTTTAAGAAATAATCTTACTAAGTTGTCCAGGCTCGTCTTGAACTTGCCATCCTCTTGCTTTACTCCATAGTACCTGGGATTCCAGGCGTGTACTACCATGCCTGTCATGAATGATCTTTTTGAAGAGTGAGAAAGACACCATTTGAAGAAATATGATTGTCAAACATGCTAAGCACTCAACTGAGAGTTGAGGTCACTAATTTAAAGGAGACCAGTGGACACACTGGATAAGACCAGCTTAGCGGTGTTTAGCAGCTCTAGTGCAAACCTTGAGTGGGCAGATTGTAGGGTATAACCAAAGCTGGAGACTTAGCTAATGAATGCAACCAAGAAGGCTTAGGGTGAGAGGAGCAAGAGTTTTAAGAGTTTGCAAAGGGACAGGTATAAACATGATCTATGGACTTTAGAAGATAAAGAGGAATGTGGTAATGGGCAGTGGACCATAGTTGGGAAGATGATAGTCTATGAATGGACTTTTTTGATGAAATCAAGAATTCCTGGAGCAACAGTTCTGGAGAAGGAATTGGGGAAGATGGTGGATGGTGGTTGGAGTGGGATTCTGTGATCGTCATGATAGCCAAGAATAACACTATGGACATCAAAGGTGGAGTGGAACTTTAGATTATTGGCAGTGCAAAGGCTGAGCAGCTCTTAGACAATAAGATTTCATGTGGAATATTGAGAGAGAAAAAAAGTCCAAGAGACAGACAGAGAGACACAGAGATAGAGACACAGAGACAGAGGAGGAGAAGAAAGAAGAGGAGGTAGAAGGACAGGAAAGAGGAGGAAAGGAAATAGAGGAGCAAAGGATAAGGGAAGAGGGGAGGGAAAGAAGGAAGAGGAGCTTGGGATTAAGGGCTGCATATGCTTTAATTTGAAACAGGTCTGAGCCTCTTGCTCCTTGGTTCTTTGAGGGGAGATATTTCCAAAATAGAAGGGGGGGCAGGTTGAATTGAAATTAAAAATCCACAAGAGTTTCTCCTATGCCAGTCCTTTAGCATGATAGCCTGATCGTGAACTTCTAGTACATTTTGTGTTTAACCCAATGTGGTTCAAGGCAGGGTATTTTCCCTCTAGAAAGTAAAAGAGTCATGGTGATCTTAAGAATATGGTTCTTAGCCAACAAAATTCTCCACATGTCCATATACATAAATCTGAGCCTTTTTCTCTGTAGCAAGCATTCATAGATTTCATTACACACTCAACAAAGATTAGATTATTGACCACAGAAGGTCAAAAGCCATCTTTAAAAACCAGGTGGTGCCCCCAGCAAAGGAGAGACAACAACAAAGCAATACTCGATTGTACTGTGGTAGTAAAAGTAGTACAAATATCAATAATTATAGTTGACCTTTGTTGAGTACTTCCTATATGCCAGGACTCATGTAAGAGAAAATGAACCCTGAGAAAACATCATGAGCAATCTTAACTGTGAGAATAAATAAATAAAGAACATTTTGGTTTAAATTTCATTCTTTTTTGTAAAGTAGTTATGATGAATTCTTTCCCCAAAGATCAATAAATCTAGAAATACTGATCAAATTTACCTTTAGACCAATATGGAGTAATCAAGCAAGGTTTTATGGGAGTAGTCACCTTGTCTCTGTAGTCTACATCTTAGTGTTTGCTTCATTAAATCTCGTAATTTGGGATGTTTTCTTTCAGTTACAATTTGCCTGCAAAGTAAATCAGTATATTATATAGGAACTAAAAACAACATCGAACTTTGAGATTTTTAAAATGTGGGAAATAACTGATTTTTAATTAATTTATCCAAAAATTCTGGGCTTGAGATATCACTCTTTTATACATCATTAATAAAATGTGAACTTAAAATTAGTCAAGATTTTTAAATTATGCATAGTTTTAGATGTGTGCGAGGAAGCTGATTCCCTGATACATCACTAGGCAAACAGTGTAATTGTCAATGTATCAACTGCTCAAAAATAAAATACCTAATAGCATTCTAGGTTTCATTTCTTATGGGATAATAATTGATGCAAATAAAAGTACTTGGGGGGATGTTTATTACATTATTTAAAAAATAATGTTATTCTGAAAGAAATTTAAATATTCAACAATAGAGGATTAAACTTTATACACTGTACAATGGATACTGCAACTATTAAAAATCGTATTGGAGTTTAATGACAGTAGGATATAGTGGTCTCTTAAGGAAAAAAATCTTTTTTAAAAAAATTTTTATTTAAAGAGAAAAAAGAAACAAAACAGAAAAAAAGGTAGCAACAATACAGAATTCCAAAGGAAAAAAAGAAAAACAAGGGAAAAAAAGCACTAAGAAATCACTAGTTGATAAATTACATATTGTCATCTTGGATATAGTTGTTCATGTTACAAAATTTAAAGGATACATAGTAGGCATTCAAACGGTGAGACTGCAAACAATTCTGCTCAATGATCCAACAAAGATTCAGCAATATGGTCATCTATTTTACACACTCAAAAATACATGCAGTTATATCCCCTTTTCCTCTCTTTTTTACAATAGCAATTACACATTTGGGAGTTTGTTACTCTTATAGTTCTTATTACTTTTTACACTAGAGACACAATGTGATATTTATAAATCTGTTTCTTATTTATTTCACTAATGAGGATAGTCTCAAGTTGTCTCCATTTAGCTATGAAGGCCTCAAGGTCATCCTTTTTTATAGCTGAGTAATATTCCATTGTATAAAAATACCACATCTTTTTCATCTACTCTGCAGTTGATGGGCATCTTGGTTGTTTTCAAGATTTAGCTATTACAAATTGTGCTGCTATGAACATAGGTGCACATATATCACTGTGATATGACCTTTTCAGTTCTTTTGGGAAAATACCCAGGAAGGAAATAGCTGGGTTAAATGGAACTTCCAATCCTAGTCTTCTGAGAATTCTCCATATGGATTTCCATAGTGGTTGCACCAGTCTACATTCCCACCAACAGTGGAGCAGTGTTCCTTTTTCCCCTGCAGCCTCACCAACATTTGTTATCAGTTGATTTCTTGATAGCAGCTATTCTTTCTGGAGTGAGGTGAAATCTCAGTGTTGTTTTAATTTGCATTTCTCAGATGACCCGTGATGGTGAACATTTCTTCATGTATTTATTTGCCATTTATATATCTTCATCTGAGAACTGTGGATTCATCTCAGATGCCCATTTTTGGAAAGGGTCTTTGAATTTGGTGGGCTTGATGTTTTCCAGTTCTTTATATGTTCTGGATATAAGTCCTTTGTCTGAGGGGTTGCTGGCTAAAATTGTTTCCCACTCTGTGGGTTTTCTTTTCACTCTGTTGGTGATTTCTTTTGCAGTGCAGAAACTTTTCAGGAAAAAAACCTTTAAAATGCTATGCTTGTTATCAAAAGTTTTAACAAAATAAATGTGAATAAATACATAGAAAGGAAAAAAGTAAAGAATATTTTGTAATTACATAAGGAGAGATAAACAGATCAAAATAATATAAATCAAAGTTCAGAAATAGACTTTTATATTCATGGTCAACTGATTTTCAGCAAGGGTGCCAAGACAATTCAATGAGGGTAAAGAATAATCTTTTAAACAAATGATTCTGGAATGACTTGATATTTACATGCAAAAGAGTGATACTGAGCCCCTACCTCACATTATACACAAATATAACTCAAAATTGATCTTTGACTAATGTAAGAGCTAAAATTAGGAAACTCTCCAAAATAGGAGTAATCTCTCTAACTCAAGTTAGGCAAAACCTTCTTACATAAAACATTGGAAGTATAAGAAACAAAAGTAAAAAAAAGATTAATTGGATTAAAAACTTCTGTGTTGCAGATAATATGAATAAATAAGACAACTCAGAGAAAAAAAGAATGATTTATACTTTATATATCTGATAAGGAACTGATGTACAAAATATACAAAGAAGTTTGATGATTCAAAAATAAAAATAACAATTTTTTAAATGACAAAGGATATGGGACAGCCTCTCTCTCTCTCTCTCTCTCTCTCTCTCTCTCTCTCTGTCTCTGTCTCTCTGTCTGTCTCTGTCTCTGAAAATTGTGGAGAAATTGGAATCTTCATACATCACTGATGGGAGTGCAAAGTAGCACAGCCATTTATAAAATAATCTAGCATTTCCTCAAAAATGTTAAGCATAAGGTTACCATGTGACCCAGATATTCTACTCCTAGATTTCCAGAGACTTGAAAACAAATGTTCAACAAAAGCATGCACATGAATATTCATTACAGCATTATTTATGACAATCAGAAGGTGGAAACAACCCAATGTCATAATAAATAGAAAATCAATATATGCTAAATATATCTAATGGAATACTACAGCACAATAAAATGTTAACTACTGATATATAACATGGGTAAATCTTTCAGGGTTCAGCAGCATCCACCTGTGATGCCAGCTACTCAGGAGGCTGAGGAAGGAGGATTTCAGGCCCAACACCAGCCTGGACAACTTAGCCAGACTGTAAAATATTAAAAATTAGGCCAAGAATTGTGGTTGTATTTATATGAAGTGTCAAAAATATGCGGATCTATAGATATAAAAAGTACACTAGTATTTGCCTAGTAGCTAGGGAATGTGTGTTAAGGAAAGTGAGAAGTGACAGTGAATGGGTTTCTTTTGGGGGTGGTAAAATGTTCTAAATTAGCTGGTGATGATTGTATGTCTCTGAAAAATACAGTAAAATATTTTCAATAAATGAAATATAAATTTAGTATTCAATATTATCAAATAATTTCAATAAATTATATACTTTTAACATGTAAATGGAATGCACGGAAATCTCAATAATGCTATTAAAGTGTCAGTGGTAGTTATTTCCAAGTGGTGAGCTTGTGGTGTTTTTTCTGGTTTTCTTTTTGTTCATCTATGTCTTTTACAATAAAGTATTTCTAATAGGAAAAATGAAGCAAAGTTATTGGTTTTAAGTAGCACCACAATTTTTTTGAACTAAATATAAAATTATATGGCTTTAAGAGCATTGTTAACTTAAATTATTGTCACTGCAAGAAAAGGACTCCACTCACTTATCCTATTTCCAACATATGAATGTTCTCTACTGTAAAGAGTTTTTTTTTCCTTAAAATAATGAAATCTGTGGGTGTTTCTATTTTTTTTTTCCATTTGTGCAGTGATTCATTCGGGCTGAACACCTCTCCATTTTTTACTTTTCATTGTTTGCTGCATTACAAGAACCTTCTGCACTTTAAAATCTTAACTAGAATGCAAAATTAGTGTGCTTTCACAAATTGAGTTTAATACTTTAATCAGATTTAGCATTTGCATTCTTGCTCCTTTTTCTACCCCACAGCCAGCTATCATTTGGTTATAATCCCTTAATAGTTAAAATATAAGCAACAGTGAATGCAGGTTGCAAAAGAATCTTAAATTCCAGGTTGACAGTCTAATAATATGCTGTGGAAATTGAAATGATTGTGTTAAAATAGGTTAAATACCACTCTGAAAGATTATGTAACAATATTATAAAGACTTAAGGACTTTCTCTTATAGCACAGTTGATATATTAATTGATTGCTTTATTGCAGATGGGTGTATCAATTAGTATCAGGTGATAACTGGATATAAAGAAAATAATTATTAATATTTGCTTAAAAGAGATTTACTTATTTCAAAGATGATGCTACTTTAATAGCATACAAAAACCCACAAACAAACCCCATGAACATGTAATATAGAGCTTTGCTCTTAGACATAGGCCATGATTTAAAGATGACTACATCAAAACTGGAGGAAACGCAGCCCACAAAAATCTGATGGAAAAGCGCCTCCACAAATTGAAAGCATTATAAAATATAAGACATTTTCAAGTGAAACAAGAAGGCTTAGGTTCCTAAAGCATATGATTGTAAGTGTTAGCAAGAAATTTTGCAGTTGGAGGTTTTTTATTTTAATCTTTGCCCTTGAAGTCTGTGTGATTAAAAAACAGAAGGAATTCTGCAGAGGTACCTAGAAATCAGGGCTAGAGGAAGCAGGCTCTTGTTTTTTATTTATTTGTTTGGTTTTTTTTTTTTTTCTTTCAGGCTCCAGTTTTGTACCAAAGAGAAATCACATTTTAAAAACAAGGTGTGGAACTAAAAAAGTAAAATATAAACCAATGATGGCTTTTGGTACATCTTTAAATCTTTGTAGCATTAAAAAACCAGTTGTGACTTGTGCCTGAATCCTACAGTGCAAAAGCCCCTTTCGTGTTGAAGCAGGTAGACCTATGGCTGGGCTGTAAACTGCTGTCAGGAAACACAGAAGACATAGCTCCCTTTTCCATGGGAGATATGTTCCAAGCCCCCGCAGGATGCCTGAAATCACAAATACTGCTGATCCCTGTATGCACTATGGTATATATATATATGTGTATATATGTATATATATATATGTATATATAAATATGACAGTTTTTATAAATTTATATGATTTATAAATTAAGCAAAGAGTAACAATAGTAATAAAATTATCTTTTATCTGTGATAAAAGTTGTGAATGAGGCCTCTCTAAACATTTTAATTCTTCATTGTATTTTAGTAATATTGGACTGCTGATGGCAGATAATTCCAAACTTGGAAATGAAAACTGCAGATAAAAAAGGGCTATTGTATAAAAGCTTGCTTGTATGTCAGGAACCAAGGATATAGCTGTATTTGTACTCTTTGGAGATTCTGTTTAAGCAAAAGGCTGGGGAAGGAGGAAATGGCCTTGTAGGGGTGCTCTTAGGGTCAAACACAAAGTACAGGTTTTTACTAACTGTTAAAATGTAATAATTACTTCAGTAGAAAAAGAATCACACTGGGACTTTAGTAAGTACTTTACTAAGATTACCTGCCCATTATCTGCCTCACACAACCAGTCAAAAATTCTTTGGGGATAGAGACTTTAGACTCTTTTCTAACCTTTATATCACCAGCCACTTGGCAGTGGTGACACATCAAAATTATTTGAATGACTTACAAAGACTTCAAAGTCTAGCAAGCTACCAACAAAGTGATATAAATTTGTTTTCCAGCTTAAGGTAACTTCTGGCTCTCAGAATAGACATTTCAATTCTTTCTGGAGAAGACTACAACCAAAGGAACTCCTGATCCTAAATATTCTCCTCCTAAACCTTCCTGTTCCTATACCCAAGATTGCTATGCATTTTATAAGGTGGGATATATATATATATATATATATATATATATATATATATATATATGCTTGCACTGTAAACCTAGACAGCCTGTCTCTCTGGAAGTTAATAGTTTTAGATAGAGATGCCAATCAGATTATTCCTAAAACAACTAAAAAAAATTAAAATATTTTTTGGATTTGGATCAGATTTTGAGAAATCTGCAGATGCTACATTTTCTGACTAAAGTAAAATTTTACTATGAATATGGCTGACATAACTTTACCTCATTTGCTTTCTATAAGAAAGCAAATACTAATTTCTACATTTTATACTTTCATTTTACATCTTACTACTGTAAAATCAATACCTTTCAATAAATTTAAAAATCAACACATAGCTTAAAGTGAAATGTGGAACTGATTTCTTTTCGTACGGAGAAATCGAATGCAGTAAATAATACTTTTGCGTAGCCTCACTTATTTTCACCTTAGATTTCATAATAACCAAAAGGGAAAAACAGAAAGGAAAAGAAACTTCCATGAGTTATCTTTGGCATATTTTAGGAAATCAACTATAATTCTAAAACCTTACATATAAAAAGAAGCAGTTATCTGTCTTTCCCATATAAACTGTACCTTAGAATAACCATTAGTTGATTAAAGTTTCCCTGTATGCTCCAGCTAATAAGGGAAACAGACACAATGCAATTAGAATGTCACAGTGCTGCAACAGCTAACGAAGTAATGGATTTAAGCAAAAATTGTCAATGACGTTTAAAAGCGTGAAGCAAGAAGCCGATGGAGAACCTTCCAGTGTCTGACTCAGCCCAGCAATGCCAGAATTCACAAATCAATCTTAGCAACACAGCAAGAGACGAGATATTTTATGACTCCTGATGTACATAAAATGGTGAAGTTTTGTGTTTGCCTTTGTCTTTGAGATGACTTTATGCTTTGCCATGAGTGACTGAGAGTTTAGAGGATTGAATATTTCAAAACATTTTGTGCAGTTTTGACTCCAGACAAAACAAGACAACTGCCTCTGTCCTCACAGCTTCACATGGCCCACTGTCACTAAGGCATAGCAAATGATCATCCATTCTCAAACAATTATTCTTAACATTAACATTAAGTTAATGTCATGAAAGATATTTCCTAGTTGGCCAAGAATAATCATTGTGAAGTTTTATTGTTGTGGAATAACACTGAGCTCATAATCGTAATGATTATTCCTGGCCAAGTAGGAAATATGTCTGGGCTTTTCTATTGTGAAGATGTTTAAGAGAGAATGGATGATTCATGACATTAACTTAATTTTTGAAGGCAATTTTCTCATTCTCCCTAAGTTGGTGGATCTATGCCTGAGTCCAGGAGGTATGAGGGACAAAAGGGTGCAGTTACAGGACAATCCTCTTATTCTCTACATCTATATTTCAGAGCAAGAAAGGCTGAGTAGTTTGAAAAAGCACTGGAGCATTTCTGTAGATGCAGTATACATTGCTGGTGGAAATGTAAACTATGATTACTGTGGAAATCAGTGTGGAGATTCTTCACAAAACTAAAGCCAGAAATTCCATTTGACCCTGGTATTCTCCCTCAAGTTATCTTTCCAAAAGAATAAAGTCATAAAATTATCATGATATGTGCATATCCATGTATTGAGCAGCACAATTCATAATAGCTAAATGTTGGAAGCAGTCTATGTCCATCAACAGATCACTGGATAAGGAAATATGGTATTTATGCACATGATGGAGTACTACTTTGCCGTAAAGAAAAAGTTGCATCGTTTATAGGAAAATGGATACACCTTGACATCATACTGTTGAGTGAAATCAATCAGACACAGAGTATGAATATCACATGGTTTCTCTTATATGAAAAACCCAAATTATAAAGAGCAAAATAAAAGACAAATGATAGGAAACAAGGGCAAGGGAAGGGGGTCAAGGAATGGACGTGAAGGGAAGGGAATGTAAAAAGGAATTAAGATGCTTTGTGTGTGTGTACCAACTCCACACAAGGAATTTAAACATTTTGTAATACAAATATATATTAATAACTTTTTAAGAAAATAAAATAACTTTAGAGGGATAGGGCTGTATGGCTCGGTGGTAGAACCCTTGCCTAACACATGTGAAATCAAGGATTCAACCCTCAACACTGCAAATAATAATAATAATAATAATAACTTTAGTAATTAAGATGGAGAACAAATGTTACAATATTTTTAAAGTGGCTTTAAGACTACTATGCTAAATCTTCTCTGAGGCACTGATGAGCCTCAAGGAAAGACTTGAGAGCCAGGCGTGGCGGCATACACCTATAATTCCAGCATTCAGGAGACCGAGGCAGGAGGACCGTTGCAGGTTTGAGACCAGTTTGGGCTACAAAGTGAACTTGAGGCCAGCCTGAGCTGCATAATGAGAACCTATCTCAAAAAGACAACCACAAGAAAGAAAGAAAGAAAGAAAGAAAGAAAGAAAGAAAGAAAGAAAGAAAGAAAGAAA